>JAPMOB010250539.1:0-51471 GCA_029875015.1 Lepomis gibbosus | reverse complement strand
CATATATGAATCCTGTGTGTGCATATGTGAATGTAGTGTGTGTATTTATCCTTTATGAGACTCATCTGGCTCCATAGAAACCCACGCAGACACAGGGAGAACATGCAAACTCCACACAGAAAGGCCAGGATGACCAGGGTTTGAACCCATGGCCCTCCTGCTGTGAGGCCACTGTGCTATCCACTGGACCACAATTTCAAAAAACTAAATGATCTCTCAATTAAAAATACTCCCTGGAGAAGGGAGTTGTATTGCCCAATACAACCTGAGGGACTGTGAGTGACCTAGACACATGCATACACAGACACGCATACACAGATTATACACAGATTATAATAATATATTGTTGCAGTGTTTATAGAGTTAGTTATGTTAGTATATTTATATAAACATCAGTTTTGCATGCCAATAAAGTCGGATTGAACTGAATTGAGAAACGTGAGCTTCATCTCTTTTCTCCTTCTCTCTAAAAATATAGGAATTCTCGTTATAGATTATTTTTTATAACAGATAACACTTTTGCAACTGTCAAGAAGAGAAATGCAGTTTTAGTGCACATCTGTTTGACTGCATTATAAGATGGTAATCCCTATTTCCTCCTCCTCCTCCTTCCTCCTCTCTTCTCTAATGATGACTAATATGACTCGTCCCTCATCCAATCGTAATTTCAGAGATGACAAATGCGCGTTATACTTTTCACACACTTGCCTCCGCCTTCTCTCACAGCCAAAAGTATGACACTGGCTGATGCTCAGCGGCTTGGCTGCGACCCGCTGGCTTTGAGTGACACCTGTATCATTCAGTGGAAAATTCTGTTTAAAAGAAGGCCTGGTTTACATGTATAATTAATTAGGTTCATCTCTCAGCCAAGGCATGGGAGGTAATTACTAATGGCAACTGCTAGTCTGGAGAGTGGGTGCCTAAAGAGGACTGACTTTGCTCATCACAGGCATACAGCGTGAAAATAAATGGCTGGCTTTCTCAGAGAGAAGGGGTCTAGGTAGATAATAAGATGGCTTTTTTCTATAAGCTGGAAAATAGACCAGACCTTTATGATGTACAAAAGCTTTTCATAGGCTCTCTTTAGGAGTCATTCTCAACCAAAACTTCTCACATGAATGCGTTTTGTAGATTAGACTCTTTAACTGGGGCTCTCAGGATGGTTTCGCCTTTGAGCCAAGGCGTCTGAGTGTGCTAAAGGACATGTGATGGGGCCTGCATAATTAGAAAAAGGACATCCTATTCATGTTGACTCTAAGCTGGAGCGCATGGGCCTCTGCCTCCTGTGATCAGGGTAATTTGTCTGTGCACCCTGACACCTCCCCTATGACTGCGTAAGATGAAGGACTAGATGTCTTGCCAAACTGCTGGAGTATTAGCGTGCACAGAAGCTGCTCTCGGAATAGGTCTGCTGACCGACTGTGAAAAATCTCAGGGTCAGCACACGAACACATTAACCTCTAGTCCTTGGTCATGCCTTGAGATTGGCCTAATGAAGCATCATTTGCCAAAGCACAATTCCAAGCCAGCAAGGGGACTCCTCTGGGATTTTGACGAGTCAGCTTTAGCAGTTTACTGGTTTAGCTTGAGTAAAACAATTTCAGACCACATTTTGCTTTAGCCTGAGGCTGCCGTGGATAAAAGGATGGATATGTGATGTGTGTGGGATATCGTCCATGTGAGAAATGTCTTATGGTTGTTTATAGTAGATACAAACAATATAGAGGCAAAGCACCCTCTACACATTGCGAAGCACTTGATACACAAAAGCCTTGCTGTTGACAAGGTGCTAATGGCAAAGAAGCCAAAGGCTCTAGAGCACTATGCAGGCTAATGTACGATCCACTGATACAACTGCTCCTGAACAATAAAACAAAATGAAATCACACAACCCTTGTCCTCATTTTTTAACAGAAAGCGTGTTTTACAGCCTGGTGATGTGAAGTTTCAAAGATAGGGAGGGTCTAACAAAAGGGTTTATTGAGTTCCATTATAAAAGTGTAGGATGTCTAAATAAGATTTTTGCAGCTTGACCCTAAAAAGTCAGCATATCTCTGTTTCACTTTTTTAACCTGTCTCTTGCAAGTCTCCCAACTTGGAAGAGCAACTAAGGATGCGTAATACTATATCAGTAGAGTACTGATCTAATATTAACCTTAACCATATCATCATACGACTTTGACACACAGTTGGATGGCACTGACAGATAGAAAAATAATGCTGCTGGGAAGTCACTTCATTCACTAAACAAGCACTTTAATTGCTTATTTGAAGAAGCACAAGAGTTACAATTAGATAAGGCAATCTAATTAGGCAGGAGAGACCACAATTTAAACAGACGACCCCCTAACCCTCCAAAATATAGTTTTACCTTCAATTTTTGAATTGAACCATGACTTTCTTTTGCTGCAGATGCTCACTGGTGCTCACAGTTGCCAATAATAAAAGAGAAAGCTAATAAACAAGTGCAACAAAGTTTTTCTTGTTATCACCTGCATTGTTTGCTGAGCACACCTTTTAGACTTCTATGGGTTATCTCAATATAAAAAGTTCAAAAGATGCAATATATACTCCACAGAAATGCCATCACATAGGTGGAGATATACTGGAGCTAAGAGCAATATTTTATATGAGTTTTCTGCTCCTTCTGTTTTGAGCTACACATTCATTTCTTTGAAAACAAGGTTTGTTCAAGGTTACACTTACTCCTTTCAGTAATAACCTGCAGGTTTTTAAATGGTTGCTGTGCTTGTGCCACAGAAAATCACCCTACTCATAAAGGGACTATTTGAAGTTACATTGTGATGCTATCCCATTGTTTTTTAATAAACTTGCCTCATTTTTTCTCCAGCAAAATCCATTAAAATCAATCATTTTGTCTCTTTTTTTCCTATTGCTTTTTTGTTTCCTGTTACCATACTTTGGCACAGGGATGAGAGAAAAATCTCCAATGCTGAGATGTAGTAAATCAACTAATCTATCCTTCATTCAGATCCAATTCATTACATTGGCATATTGAGTAGAGAGAACAGTACGCACCCCAGCAAGTCAGCCAATCCTCTCACCCACTAATAAACACCGGTGCATGTGTAAGCGGATGAAATAATGAAAGAGCTCGCATTTAAATCACAGCTGCCCCCTACCTTTGTTGTGAATGGCAAATGCCATTCGGATAAATGCTTGACACGCGTTGCTGTTTTAACCCAAATTGCCCCCGTGCCTTAGATCTCTCAATTGCCTAATTAACAGGGGGGAGAGTCTGAAGCCTTTCAAGTTCTGCACTTAAAACAAAGCCGGTGAGCAATGTAGTGAGTCTGTTCTTCATTTGTGCACCTGGAGGGAGGAATCAGTGATAACATAAGGAGGGGAAGGGACATTGTAGTGAAGCAGACCCTGCTGCTGTTCCCTATTTCTTTTTCAGTATCGGCAGTTAATGATATGTGAGGTCTGTGGATCCCTGATGGTCCTTGAAGGGGTTCAAGGGGGAACCAGCTAACTGAGAGAGAGTGAGAATAATACAGGAATAAGTTCAAATGAGACGTGCAGCTTCCCCCCATTATCTCTCCTCCTATTGTGTATTCTGACTTAAAACAGTTTGGAAGGATTTGGAACAGTGGTTCTCTAACTTTTTTGTCTAACATGCCCCCACATCGATATGAGAGCCCTTCATCAATACCGCCAGTCATGTTCCAAATGTGCTTATTTCAATTTGTGTCAAGGTGATTGTTAAGTAACATAACATAAAAGAAAATAATCTTGAAATATTCGGCTACATAGACTTTTTAACCTCTACCTTCAGCTATTTCAACTATCTATCCATTACTTTTAGCTAACTATTTGAACCATTTATTTCATTAATTTTAGCTAATAATTTCAAGTCTATTTCATTACTTTTAGCTAACTATTTCAACTGTGTATTTCATTACTTTTAGTTAACTATTTCAACTGTTTATTTCATTAATTGAAGTTAACTATTTCAACTGTTTATTTCCTTAATTGAAGTTAACTATTTCAACTGTTTATTTCCTTAATTTTATTTAACTATTTCGACTGTTTATTTCATTACTTTTAGCTAACTATTTCAACTATTTCATTAATTTTAGTTAACTATTTTAACTGTTTATTTCATTAATTTTAGTTAACTATTTTAACTGTTTATTTCATTAATTTCATTTATGCAGGTGCGATAGAAAACCCTTCACAATAATTTTTCACACTGACAAAAGTATCACTTGATACTTTCTTATTGTGCAGGAGAATGGAGATGAAAAATGAAAAATGTAAGAGAACAAAGACAGGAGAGAAAATAAAAGAAGAGAAAAATATTCCCTTTGGGTTAAGAAGATGCATTTCCAAAGGTCTTTGATCTCTCAGAATTTTATGTTTTTCACTTATTCACGGTCTTCATCTTTGCTCACCAACCAGACTTGTTTCTTTTAGTATAGTTACTTTCCACTCCGACATCTTTTATATAGTCTATCTGTTTTATCTAACAAGGTACACTGAAACTTTGCCTCAGAGAGAGAGAGAGTGAAAAAAAGAATTAAAGTAACACAACCAAAACCAGCCAACCACTGAAGGCAACAATGTGAGGAAGGGTAGAAATCAATACGGCATTTCAACTTATCCCCCCTCAAGGATGTTGGGAAGAAAGGATGACTGAGAAGCAGCAGGAGTCTTAACATGGGAGAGCAACCAGATAATTGAAGGGAAAAGAGCTCAGCATCTAATTCTATTATCAGATGGTCCCTGTTGCAGAAACTGTGTTGTGTGCATGCACCGTCAAGGAGAGCTAGAGGTGACGGAGAAAAACACATCTTTGTAGCTTCTTTCTAACATCAGAGAAGCACGTGAAATGCAGCATCACAAAAAAAATCAATAGGCTACCTTTCTTAAACTTGCTGAATTTAGAAATGTTCAGTTTTGGATTGTTTTGGTCATATTTTTTATAGTTTATAGTATCATTCCTGTGATGAGAATTTACTTACCATAGTACAAGAAGATACAAGGACAAGGCAGCTACAAATGATACATGCTTGCCTTTTAGTTGACCGTGTTGTGTTTGCAGACTTTTTACAAATAAACCAAGATGAAACAAATATATGTCAAATTAACTAACAAGTTGACTGGACAGTTTTTACTACCCTGCACCTGCATCATCAAAAGCAAAACCAAATGTTATTCTTGTGACTGACCTCAAATCATGTTGCACTTTACTGCACTTTGCATACATTTATTTTCACTCATGCTCGAGCGCTCACAAAGAAATAATAAGGAATATTAATTAAGAGGATTTTCAGTCCAGACTGCAACTGGAACTCATGTTTTATTGTGATAAACAGACAAGAAAAAAATAAATGCTTGGAAAGTAATATTACAGGTGGGGGATCGCTACTGTATGGTCGCTGCTTTTTACAATGAAGATTTCCTAACCTACATGGAGTCAGACACAATGACTTACGACTCACATATTCATCTGCATACATATTACCATGGCTCCCAGATTATCTCACAGAAATGTGCACCACAGATTTCATAGAAGGAGGAGCAATTTTTGGTAACACCAAGACTTTTAAGACTTAAGACTTTTTTGTTGAAACGTTTTATTTGTCTGTTTCCAATTCATTAGAAGCCATTATGTGTAGAATCTGAAAACCTCTGACTTGACACACCCCCAGTGGTGATACCAAAAATAACAGACAAAAATACACAGATCTACACCTAGAACACTGAAATGAATTTGCTGAAAGCAACATTCAGGCTGAACTAATTTCTCCAGTATTATTAGATTTTACCACAAGCAACAATGTACAGCCCATACAGCCGTAACTCATTAACTTGTAGCTTGGCTTGTTCAGCAAAAATAGCCTAGCTCTAATCAAGGACAAAATGTACTGTATATTGTATTTCCTAATCTATTTAGAAAATTATATCTAGTTGATTATTGTTGATTATTAACATGCCTGACAATTTATTAAGGAAAGTGCTTGACAGTGTGGAATAAACTGTTGGGGAATGGTGGGCATTGTGCATTGCAGAGCAATGAGTGGGTTTTGTTCCAAACAACTTGTTTTAGGAGTCAATTTAAAGTTTGCTTTTGTTTACAACACTGCAACCCAGATCTCCACAATGGAACTGATAAGTAAAAAGTTCAAACTGATAAGAGAAACAAGGCCTGTTGTTGAAGAAAAAAGGGAGAAGTTTTTAGAGATAAAAACAAGTTAATATCCAAGCGGGTTCAGTTTTAGAAGAAAAATGACTCCTTTTGGAAACTGCAGAAAATTATAGGACTAAAATGTGAAAATGTAATCCCTGGAAAATCATGTGTCAGTGTATCATCATCACAGGTATCCCTGACCCATAAAGTGTACGGATCATTATGTCATTAAATAAAGTAGGTCTCATGTGAGTGAGACCCAACCAGAGAGAGCGATGACAAAGTGGTGACAAAATGTAATTCAGAGACTTGCAGTGACGCACCATCTCTCCATCTCCTCTTTCCCCTCCACACACAGCAAATAAATCCATAAGCACCATGTTGGAGCATGCTGCCATTTTCTGCTGTCACCATCATTTTATTCCCCCGTTAATATAACCCTACCTCCCCCTCTGTCTCTCTCTCCCGCAGGCCTTGGTTGCCACATTTGCTCCACAAGCATAATATCCACCTGCTCCTGTCAAACCGCCTGGCATTCCATCCCCAACATGGGACAGACAGGCAGGTACGGGCTGTAATTGAAATTCTGAACAGTAAGACTGTATATGCATGTGTTTACATAAGCATATGCAGCACATATTTGCGTTTATGTGCATGTGTAAAATATGCAACTGTATGAATGTTGAATATTACACTGCATATGTGACGCTATGAATGCATATACTGGCGTGTTTCTGTATGTGTGATGGATCTATTCCCACTCTAAGATACCAGCACTCCTCACCTAATAAGCCAACTGTAGACAAATATATGCATCACCACTATGGGTCATATACTGGGTGAGCCAGTTAGTAATGAGGAGAGAGAAGAATAAGAAATGTGACAAGGAGAGGACAAAATTGAAGGTGTTCTTTGGAGAAAAGAGCTCTCGAGGTGTCACTGTAAGTATTCAGTGCAGTTGAAAAATATTTACGATGTGTCCAGCAACAGAGAGGTATCTGGGTAAATTCAGAGACAACAACTTTGAAGAGCCTAATTGATTAAAACTAACAGGTGCTGTTAAGGGAACGGGTGTTCATTTGTGATGTACTTTAAAGCTGCACTAATAATTAATAAATATTAACTATGAAAAAGCTCTAATAAACAAACTGAATGTGACCTGTCCAGCACCAAACAACAGACACATAGAGTTAGCAACTAGTTGGGGAAAATAGAGGAGCATTTAGCTGCTAATGAGTCAGATATCTCATTCAGGACTTAGTGGAGACCAAAGCAGAGCTAAAAGGAGACTATTTCAGAATCAGAATCAGCTTTATTGCCGGGTATGTGTACTCATACAAGAAATTTGACTCAGGATTGTACAATGCTCATGATTTTCCTACTCATACAATAATACAACACAATAATATAATAAATAAATAATATAACAATAAAATAAAATCAGACACAGGCTGCAGTACAGACAACACAAATACACACAATATGAACAAAAAACAATATAGACACGTTGACAAATAGTGCAGTGAGAGTGAGAAGGATGCAGGAGTAAAATATTATAATCATTATTATGTACATGTTGGAGGTGGATGTGATATACAGGTACATCCACATGCATAAATGTACACATGTGCACAGTGTGATGGAGCATAGTGAAAATGATACTGGATGAGTAATAAGTAATATTGTGCAGGAGTTATGTATTTGAGGTAGGTGGATTTGATATATACAGTATATACAATATGACAATATAATAGTATGAACAGCACTGAAATAGACAATGGTGAATAAATAATAAGTGGTAACCAGTAAACGGGTGGCTGATTAGAGAGTTATTGCAAAGGAGTTGTTCCTGACACTGTGAGTCAGAAGTCAGCTGTTCATCAGAGTGATGGCTTGTGGGAAGAAACTGTTCCTGAGTCTGTTGGTTTTGGCGTACAGTGCTCTGTAGCGCCTACCAGAGGGGAGAAGCTGTAACTGGTTGTGTCTGGGGTGAGATGGATCTGCAATGATGTTTCCTGCCCATTTCCTGACTCTGGAAATGTATAAGTCCTGAATGGAGGGCAGTTTGGCACCGATGATGTTTTCCTTTGTAGTCTTCTCCGGTCCTTTTTGGTGGCAGATCCAAACCAGACAGTGATGGACATGCAGAGAACAGACTGGATGATGGCTGTGTAGAAGTGGATCAGCAGCTCCTTAGGCAGGTTGAGCTTCCTGAGCTGGCGCACAAAGTACATCCTCTGCTGGGCCTTCTTGATGATGGTGTCAGTGTTCCCACTTCAGGTCCTGGGTTATAGTGGAACCCATGAACCTGAAGGTCTGACTCTTTGGTCCATCTTTTCAGTCTTTACAACAGGTTTAGCAAATTTCAGTTTTTGCCTGTATGTCGGGAGAAGATGAACCAGACAGGGACCCGAGAGTCCCAAGGCTGCACGGCACTTTGATATTGGATATTTTTTATATTCAATATTTTTATTGGATGTAACATTCATCAGGTGGCCTCAACCATGACTTCAAGTGAATGCTAATATTGCTCTGTGTCAGCTGAATGTGTAAACTGTCAGGTTACTTAAAAGGAGAGAATATTGACAGTGTTGTGTTTTTAGGTTATTCCTAAATGTCCCAAAAATTAGCTATTTTACATTTACATTTCTGTAGTTGCCATCATGTCAGAATATTTCCAGTAGCAAGTTGGTGATGTCAACAAAGAACTTTTCCCCTGTCGACAACTAACATGTTAGTTGTCATTCTGGCTATAAGCACACAGAACATGCCTAATTAATCATTAATAATGTCAACTAAGGTTCCAGAAAGAGAGTCGTTTTCTGTAAGCATCCTGACAACCATAAGACAATGAAAAATATTGATGTTCCTGAGTACTGCATAGAGACAGCAATTCTTTACACATTGTCAACTTAGTCTCACAGCTTCAGATGCATTAGTCCAAAATACTGTATGTGTGGCATGCCTACTACTGAAAGAAGCAATGCATTGTTTGTTAATTAATTTCTTTAAAAAAATATTTTAATAATAATCTCATTTTTATATTTTTATTTTGAGCTTTCTACTTCCTGACACAAGCTACTTGCAAAACCTTGTGTAAAAATGTGAATGCTTTCATCGCCATAATCTGTGTGTGACTTCCGTACGAATGAAGCTCTGTCTTTTAAACTTTTGCGTGATAGAATCACCATGGTTATTATAGTTAAAGAAAACTAGAGCTAAAACAAAAATGGTAGAAAAAGAAGTAACCTAGGAACAAATATAACACTTGTTTACTGTTTAAACATCCAAGCTCTTAATGCAATTGTGAAACCTTAACTTTCTGATCAATAACCAACATTTTTATTGAATCATATCAGGCTGAGTAAGGCAGTCATCTCCCCATACTGTCCCTCATTGTCTTGCTGTAGCTCCAGTGGATCTTCTTTTTACCCACACAAACCACAAGACAATCTTTCTGCAGATGGGGTGACACCTTTAAGCTTAAGCTCCTCTTATGCACACAGAGAGCTTGTGAGGGTGTTAAAAGCGTGAGTCGTCTTTTAAAAGCATCGGGACCTGACCTTGAAGCCATTAATGCACTAATTTGACTGATAAGAGCTCCCCTAGAGTTGTTATCATCTCCTAATCCTTATCATCCCATGCCCACCTGATTGTTTCGCAGTGACTGGTGGCGTTTTGTGATCGAAAGGAGGAGGAGAAGGACAAAGGGATTTAACACTTTAAATAGAAATACCGCTACTCAGTTTCCCGCTGGTCCCATGAGATGCACCTTCTTTGCCATATTAGGATGGAGTAATAATGACCACTTGGGCGCACTTGTTGCTAATTCAAGATTTGAGGTGTGTGAAGCTCTTAACTTGGTTAGCTGGGAATCTGTGAGCTGAGAACAGCTATATTGGGACATAAATTGCTGTCCAATCTGGTTTGTGTGTGTGGGTGTGTTTGTGGATGTCCCTGAATGTGTGTGTCTATGGTGATATGAGTGTCTGACAGACTTCTCTAATTGAACCATGAAGGAAGAGGAGGAGAAAGGAAGGAGAGATACCACCTTCCACACTTTAACAGAGCTGAGATATTGTCAGTTGATCTGCACTAGGTTGAGGGGGTGGGGGTGGAGAGATAGCAGGTTTGCGGTCCTTTCTGCATCAAATTAAATAGACCCCCCCCACGATCTCCATCTTTGTCTCTCTCCCAGGAAGTGTGTGTGTGTGGTGTTAAAAATAGTCTGTTCTATAGTAGGTCACTGTATCACACACTGCCGCCTTAAATAATGCATAAATAAAGCTTTGAAAGAAGTTCTAAAGATTCTATTATGGGTCACACTATTACAGAGTGGTGACCTCAATAATTCTTTCATCAGCTTTAGTTAGACTGAATTGAAATACCTGAGAAAATATTAATGTTACACTAGCTTATGAGGCGATGTAATATTTCAGTCATCAATAGAGCTATGTAGTGTGAAAACTGATGTTATATATATTTAATATACCCATGAAAAGGTACATGAATATAGTCACTGTTCATGTATGCTTTCATAGATTTTTGATTTAATGCGTTGTTTGTTGCATCGAATTCCGGTTTCCTTTTAAAGATACCAGAGGAGATGGGGGAACTACACAACTTGGCAAATATTGGCAATATTGGTTACAAAAAGCAAGTTTGCTAAAAATGCAATCTAACTTTTTTTTCAGTAATACATTTGCATTTTCTATATTTTTTTCTCGTCACTCACCATAAGTGGAAAATCTGTTGACCTGTACTCATGTGGTGCCAATCCATTTAGTAGATGTTGAGATGTTTCACTTGGAAGGTGAAAACTTTGACCTGCACAGCTCAAAATCAAGGTATCATCAAAGTCATCAGTGTTCATCCTCTGGCCACCATGAATATCTGTACCAAATTTTATTATATATATTTATATACTTGAGATAAATTTATATATGTATATGTACATTGTGTGTACGGAAAAATGAAAAAATTAAAAACACTAATCCCTGACTATATATTAAGTCCAAAATATACAGTTAGGTTAAAGGTCAGAATGGAAAACTGCTTGCAAGCGTGGCTGTTTGTCAACTTCACTCTCAAGCCAGGGTGAAAATGGCCATGCTAAATCTAGGGTCATGACTTAGTCCTCACAAAACAATAACCATTACCAGTCAGAAACTGCACAGACCTACATGAGCAAGGTCAAATTACACTGCATTAGCAGTCATAAACCTTGCTATTACAGAGCTTTCTTCGACTCAAGGTCGGTCAAAATACAGAAAAACAAAGTGGCGAAGGAGTAAATTATGAGAATACCCTCTGGCCAGAGAAACCGTGGCCCAGAGCTAACAAGTTATTGCAGTAAGAACAATGCTGAGAGGAGAATTTCACATTCTGCTCAGGACACATTAAAAATAAATCATGGATTAGTACCATGTTACTCTGCCCTTCTTACGGCTTGTTTTTGTGGACAAAACAGTTTTCCAATGCCATCGTGTTCCTTTCTCGTCATAAAGTACCATACTTGATGCAGGGCAGTGCTGAAATCATAAATCCTAACTTTTTATTTTCACCTCATAACCATAAAACCATCTTTTCATTTGATTCCAATTGATCAGTGAGTGCGGCATTGATTGAATCCCAGCGTTCCTCTTTTGAAGTGCATGTGCTCATTTTCCATTTTCCATTCTTGCTTTTTCGCCCCACTGATGCCACCTCTGCAGCTCTCATGACACACCGTTCTAGTAGGGATTTATCAGGCCACAGTGACGAAGCTCAACTCTCAAGTGGCCCTCATCGTCTGCTCGCAGTGGCTGTACAGTGCAAGACAAAAGAGCCCTGGTGATGAGTAAAGGCAGACAATATGAGTTGCATTCTCGCTTTATTGCTGGTGCCATCTGCAACAGTGTTTACAGTGTAAAAAAAAAAGTGCACTGCACATACTGCTGGGAATATAAATAAATACTGTATTTAATGCATTGATGTCTTTCTCCATCCCTCCCTGTCTTCAATGGACACTTCAATGCAGCTATTGATCATCAGGCAGTCTGACAGCTTGGTCAGAGCCATTAAGATGTGTAGGTGTAAACACATTAGAAACGACGACCATGCACATTCCTGTTTGTGCCTTTCAATTCCAGGTGCAGCAAATGATCTACAATAGTGTACAGCAAGACGGCATCAAAGCATCTAGCAATGGATTCTCTGACAATAACCAACAAATAAATAAGAACATCTGCATATGGATCCACACAGTCATGCACAGATGCTTTTTCAATTCCAACAAATATAAGTAATCAAACCATACAACATGAAAGAAAAATCTATTTGCCTAGTGGACCCTCTGTGATTGAAATGTCATTTTAGAGGCATCTAATTGTTGTCTTCATTCCTTTGTGTGTTTGCTTCGCCTCTCTCTATGAGGGAAGGACAGGCTAAGCCACAGGCAATACTTAGCATATGTATGAAATTACTAATGTGCCAACAAATGCTCTGACTGAAAGTCATAAGAGCAGGGATGCCCGAGGAAGCAGTTATTGCAGCCTTCTATAGGTGAACTGCATGAAATTGTGTTACATTAATGTATTCCATTTATGGTTCAAGAGTCAATGCATGCACAAAGGATGTTAAACGTGTCACTCAGCCCATGCCTCGGATTGATGCACTGTACAGTAATACAGGCGGGGTGTGTGTTCAGATGGCTGATTGGAAAAGGAGAAAGTTCAGTAAAAAAGAGAAAAATTATTGTCAGCCAGATGTTTCTGCTGATAAATCCCCTGAGTCGCATATAAAGTAAAAGACTGGAGGGATTTATGGTTTGAGGAAGTTGTTTATTCCCGTGAGATGAGCCAGGTTGCTTATCAAACATGCATAGCCTGTTAACATACCTTTCTGACTGCATGTGTTTCACTCGAGCTCTCCGTATCAGGAACCTGTTTGACACTGTGATGTCTAAGACTGGTTCTTGTTTCTGTTTCCGAGGTACTTCTAGAACTTGTTTCTCTTTGTTTCCAAGGTATGGATAGAACCACATAGTATGTTTCATATAAAGTCCTATGACTCCTTTATTCTTTAATTTGTCTATAGACTTAGTCTATAGTAATTTCAAAATAGTTTCACAGTTCTGTTTGCCTGTGCACTATTGAGGACTGATGCTGACAATTTCATAAATAAAAACAGAAGAACACAAAAAATAAAGTAGATAAATAAATATAGGCAGCGATTAAATTAAACAATGAGACATAAATGTATATATCTCTTTTAATTAGCCTTATTTATTTATTCACCTTTGTTATAACCATGTAGGCCTACTCATTTCCCATGCATTTCTATCTAAGGATTTTAGCTTAAGAACCTCAAACAATGCAGAAAGACAAAACGGTAGCTGTACAATACGCATAAAAAGACGGCTGAATTGGCAAATATTAGGTCAATAACTTTAATTCTTACAACTGCTGAATAAATGGGCGATGGTAAATATTTTAAATTAGATAAAAAGAAAACTGACCAACTTAAACCCTACTGTAAACATCAAAGAAACCACAGAAATGACGCACAGTGGAGAGAGAGTTAAGAGAGAGAGCGCAGATGGACTGCAACAATGTGCGAACATTGTGACGTCAGGATTGATCTGACCTTTCTTTTCTCCATGAGATGGAAGAATTTTGAAAGTTGCGTGGCACTGCGGAGAGCCCCTAGCTGCAGTAATGCTTGCATCATGTGTAAAATCCATCCAGCCAGAGGGAACAATCACAAACTGTTCACGGCTATGTAGCCCTGTGTGTGTACCTCCGTGTGTGTACTCCTTGATTGTGTGATTGGCAAGGACATGTGATCGGTTAATACACATCTTGTTTTGATTTGATTAACTAAAAAATCAAACATAAAACCTGTCTACTCTTATAGTCAAACCCTAAATATTTCAGTAGGCAATAAATATTTTAATGATCTGTTGGCAATTAAAACTATCATTTTAATTGCCTGCAGTTAAACAATAGCCCATAGGAAAAGCAGGGGGTGCTGCAGCACCCTTAGCACCCCCACTTCCCGTGCCGTTGGCACACATCAACAAGCTTGCTCCTCACACAGTCAGATGGCTTCCCTCAGTGAACTGATGTATTCTCTATCTGTATAACTCTATTTGAAGACAATACTACCAGCCATGTTTTCCTTCTTTTTCACAGGGACGCTCTGACCTACAGAGTTTTCATTTAACGACTTACATGGACACAGAACTGCGGGAAAGTGAGCTGTTGTTTGTGAGAACCACATGGGCAGCTAGCCGCAGCTAAATCTGGAGTGCACTCGTATTTACGGTAGTGAACGGTAAGTGTTCACGGTAAATGCTCCACACGAAGCAGGTGTTGTGTCGGGAGATACAGTGACAACCAGCGGTGAGTAAGAAATACTATGAATAATACATGTAATTTGTTACATGTGTACAGACTGTGACATC
Organism: Lepomis gibbosus; assembly: GCA_029875015.1. Lineage (NCBI taxonomy): Eukaryota > Metazoa > Chordata > Actinopteri > Centrarchiformes > Centrarchidae > Lepomis > Lepomis gibbosus. The sequence continues at coordinate 36,868 of JAPMOB010250539.1, read as the reverse complement.
TTACATCAGTTTTTGTGAGGACATGTTTGTGCAGACTAAAACCTTCCGCACATACAACAATCAAAAACCCTGGTTCACAGCGAAACTCAGGCAGCTTCGTCAGACCAAAGAGGAGGCCTTCAGAAGTGGGAACAGAATTCTGAACAACCAGGCCATGAACACACTGACTAAACAGATCAAAGCAGCAAAGAAGTGCTAATCTGAAAACCTAGGAAACAGCTTCACAGCCAGCAACCCTGCACAGGTGTGGAAAGGCCTGCGGAAGCTCAACATGTGTGTTCCTCTACCGCCCACTCTGGCAAACATTGTGACTTGCAGAGTGAAAAAAAGTTTGCCAAAGTCTTGTATTGTATAAGTGCGTGTGACGAACACCAGCAAGGCAGTGCAGTGAGTAAACTTCACTCCCCGACACCTTAAGAGACGCACTGGTGACACCAGTGCCCAAAGGGTTCAGCCCCCTCGTCAGCGTATCCGCCTCTCGTACTCGAGGTTGCAGGTCTGTGCAATACGTTTTCAACTTTGTTTGTTGACTCCATCGTATCAGCGCTACTGGAGGACCTGCAGTACATTTTTTAACTGACCGCTTCCGCCCGCAGCAGACTTAAAACGGCGGGACCCCAAACTTACCTAGCTCACTGTGCCAGCCTCAACCTGTCAGTGCATTACAAACTTCCTGACTGACAGGAGTCAGCAGGTGAGGCTCATCACATCCAGCACCCTATTATTATTGGCTGAATTTGGGATTTTCATTAGTTGTCAGTTTTAATCATCACAATAAAATGAAATAAACATTTGAAATATATCAGTCCTTGTGTGGTGAATGAATATAATATCCAAGTTTCATTTTTGAATGGAATTACTGAAATAAATCAACTTTTTGATGATATTTTAATTATATGACCAGCACCTGTATGTACGTATATCTCATCCACTTCAGACAAGTACATAATAATAATAATAATTCTGATTCTGAGATAAACCCCATTGAGTATTAAGAATAATAGAACTACTGGCCATAACTGAGCAAGCTAAGGGTAGTAGGCTTCAGCCATTCCAAGCACTTAGCTAAGCACCCATATGGAGAAGCATTTGCTGCTGGTTTCACCCCCCTCATCACCCTGGGGCACGATAGCATTAGCTAAACACCTTGAAAGCAAATTCTGACACCTCCCAGTGCACGTGCTCAGGCTCACAGATGAGGAGCCAGCTGGAGGGAAAAGACACGTAGAGGCTGTAGAAGAGGAAAGTGGGAAGGGAGATGTGTGTCAAGTTATTTCCTTGGATACCATGGAGCTGTAGCCATGAGTGCTATGGTAACCAGATGGACTTGCTGTGAGGCATATTTCATATTTCACACAAAACCAGTGCAGTTTGTGAGGCATTACTTTGGCAAAGTCTTGTTTCAGCGCTTTGGAATATGTGCAGATGTGTGCATGGATTTTCTGAGTACATCCTCAAACTCCAAAAATCATATGTAGGTTCTAAACTCACTTCCACAGAAAAACTTGACTCCTCACTGTCATTTTGTCCATTAACTACCAAATATATCAACTTCGGTGTGTCCAACTGGCTGACGAGAGTCTTGGTGTTGCCAATTTACCAGCGCCTACATACTGAGGTGGACAGGTGGCTGGTCAGATGCCCAGCTTCTCCGCACCACAGTGGAAGATCTCCACCTTTTTGACTGGGCAGATGTCAGATACTTGGCAGGACTGCTACCAAGAGTCCCCTGCAGAATGTCTCCAGACGGACCATTCTGTGGCAGAGATAAAAGTGGTCTTTTTGAGACACCTTGCCTTGTCTGTCTGTTTTCACATGGCTGGTTCCACTTTTAATAGCTCACATAGTCAAGTGACAAAGGCAAGACTGGTGGTCGAGTGACTGATCACTAATGAGGGCTAGGACTCTGACTTACCCATATTTTGACTCTCCTGCCGGGATCTCTGCAGGGAGCCTCTCAGCTCGTCCTAACAATCCGTATAATGCTGTATTCAGACCCACTTTATTTTTCAAACATGGCTTTGTCACTCGCATTTTCTCTTTTTTTCCCTTTCCTCCTGTGGTGAGAGATTGTGTATTAAATCATTTACAGTTGTCCTAACAATGCAAATTCCCCATGTGCAGTGATCTGTCAGTGCCAGCTGACACAGAAAGAGTGCAGCTGAGTACAGTAAAGGAGCTCGTGAACATGAACCTGACATTTCATGTTTTGAAAATTCACACCATATCTGTTATGAATATTTTCACTTCTCCCTCATTATTATTTTCAAAAGGACTTGTGCCCCTGCCAAACTCTTCTACCTGCTTACACTCAACCTACACTCAACCTACAATTTGTAGCTTGGCCGGTACATTATATCAATAATATTGAAGCCAATATGTGTAGGATTTTGATGTGATTAAAAAAAATGTAATCTAGCATGTTGCTTTCGGCATGCTGATCTCAGTTTTCCTCACAGAATTTTCATTTGGGATTTAATTACATATAGAATATTTAAATACTGTTAATTCCCAGATAAAAGCCAGTGTTTAAATAAAAGCTGAAGTTGTGGTTGGCACAATCAAATTAATGCTAGCTGTTAACAAAGGCTCAGTAAAAAATTACATTACTTATGATGAATGCATGTTTGTAATATAGGAATGTTTCAAATAAAGGTTCTCTCTCTGAAGTGGAGGTAAATAAAGTTAACAAACTGACTATTGGAGGATTAAAAATTAATCAATCACTGTGCTCTCCCTGGTGCCTCTAAAGCATAATAATGCCCTTCCCAGAGCTAAATAAAAACAAAACTCCAAACTCCAAACTCCACCTCCCCTGCAATTATATGCATGCACCCTAAGGCAGAACTGAGTGCTAGATCCAAAACTGCAAACCCTGTCACTGTTTGATCAGTGAGCTCTGAGTTCATGCAATTTCAAATTGTAAAGTGATATTATCATGCTACATTGGCTCCTCAGCGCAATGGGGGAGAAATGCAAATTGTTAGCAGCGTTTTCCTGCTTAGTTTGAAGAAGAGTGGTTCCGTAGGCAGCTTCCTCTCACCATATGTTCAGCCAGCTCAGCGCCGTCGTGTAGGAGCCACCTCAGCCCTGCTAGTCTGCAGAGGAAGTTAACATAATAGCCCAAAGTCAAAAATGACACAAAAACCCAAATAAGACAGAAACTCTGCCACAACTGCTTCCAGCTACAGAGGGTTTGTGTGCTGCTTCCACCAGGGTCCTAATGTCTTGAAAAATAGCATCTGTTCAGTACTATTTTCTGAACCATAATGGCTGTGAGCCATGTTTAGTTAAAAGGCCACAGGCGCAATGATCCTGAACATAAGATGATTACTGGGTAACAACACTAGTTATATACCACAACTCTTTCAATCAGGAGAAACCAAATGAAAGAGGGCCTTAAAGAGTTGTTAAGAAATACATTTTATATGTTAAGAGTCTGGAGGTGGTGCCTTAAGATTTTGATGGATGTGATCTCGAGCCAGATTCCTGATGAGCTTGCTGGAAGGAACTATTGGACAGCTGCTTCTGATGAAAACTGGAGGTGAACAAGGTGGGGGGTGGGTCATGTCAATCACGTGCTGAAATGAAACAGAAACAGATTTAAAGTTTGACAGTAACAAGATGATTGGCTCTCAGAGGATCTGATGGATTGACTCTGTTTGGTTGATGTGAAAAATGTAAATCAAATTAGAATTTAAGTTTTAGAAACGTGTGGAATTCAAAAGAGACAGTTAAAAGGAGAATGTTCCCCTTTTGTCCCTCTCTTCGTTAGACCCTCTCTACCTGTTAAATGTTCACAATCCATACCCCTAGTTTGTTAGGCTTCCTGTGTAGTCTCCAAATTCAAGTAAACAGAAAGCTCAGAACCACCTAAGCAATGTAAGGACAGGGTTATCGTTGGGAAACAGAACAGGCAGATACAGGTTGGTGGCAGACTCACACTGTGATTCACATCTGCCTCATTGTAATATCTTCCTACCCAAGTCAATCTTCATTCACACTAAACAACCTCTAGAGTCCAGGAAGACACAAACACTGTCAGATCATGTTGGCATCATCACCCATCCTTCACTTAAAATTTACAACAGCTAAACAATAGGAGAAGCTCCCTGTGTTAGCAGATTGCAAACTGTATTTCAGCCAGTCTCCAAGACAAATATGCTCAGCCAGTTCATGAAAACAGCAAATCAAAAGAGAGACTGAGCTAACAGATGGTTCGGGTGTTGAAGCAGCACAGCAGAATATCAGCACATTTGACATGTGCTTAGTTTAATCTATTTAGTGTACATAACATAAATTATCTCAATCATGCCCAATAGTTTGTCAACCTGGCCTTGGATTTGAAAAAGAAAACTGTTACATGCTGCTAAAGTATATCTTTTTTTGCTATAAAGCCCTGCAGCCTTGTTTGATATTCTTGTACATTGCATTGCTACCTTGACTAAAACTTGGATCATAATAAACCGAAACCAGAGTCAATACACTATAATTGCAACATTTACAACCCCAGACCAATGCAACCATGCTGTATTATTTCAAAGCTAATGGAAAGGCGTACTTAGAGAGCTGCCTCTCAAAAGCTTGGATGGATTACTCTTAAAGAGAAAATTTGTCAGAGTGTGAGCAGAAAGCACAGCACAAAGCACCTTTGTGTGAATGAGTTACAAAGTTATTTGGTGAAAGACTACCTGGGGCAGCAGCCCTGCAGAGTGGTGGGGGGCAGCGAACAGTGATAGAGTTGTAAGTGAGGTTAAAAGGGATAAAAGTGAGAAAAAAGACAGCTGATATAGGTAGTGAAGTGCAGTGGGGGATGTTTAAGACAGATTACATTAAATCACTCTCAATAACCAGTCCTTCATCTCAGTAGTCCTTTAGTTTCTCCCCTGACAATACTGTGAGTCCAGGGTTTGACCAACTTGGAGGGTCAGCCATTGAAAAAAATTATAAAATGAGAGCTGTTTTACTGCCATCAGGGAGTAATGCTTTTTCTCTGCCATCATTGCCTGGGAAAGCTGTTCTACAGACAGTGTGGGAAATCTCTGTCATTAACCTTAAGTGCTGGTCGCTGAAAACAGGTTAATGTGGCTAAAGTGAGGACTTTCACTGATGGCCTTCCAGTGATAAATGAGGAGAAAATGGAGGATTTAAACCCCCATGAGTCAAGGAAAGAGATTATGTCCTGAAGGCTTGAGATTCATTGCATGATGGTTGCCAGGACCTTTGGGGACTATAGGAGAGGTTGTAACTACCACAAGGGACTGGAATCCCACATTATGGCACAGTGCTTTATGGGTGCCTGGGGAAATCATGTGTGGATACCCCAGCTATCTGACTCACCTACCAACAGTGGCCTGGAAATTTTCATTATTGCATGCACAAGTGAGTGATCTCCCTCCTTAACAACCAAATCGTGGATCAAGGGAAATTGTAATGAAAGTGGAAGAAGCTATACAAGACTTTGAACAAGCAAATTTCACCCAAGGCAGAAGTCCTGCTCCCATCAGAAATAAAACACAAAGGATTACATGGGTCTGTTTCATATGGAGCGTTACAAGAATGCTCAGTGTGCACATATGGGTAAATGTCTTCTCTTGCAGTTCCCTCTGTTTTGAAATCCAGACTGGACAGATGCAGCGAAGGAGAAAGAGAACTTACAGAGAGAAAGAAAGCTCCAAGGCTCAGATGAACAGTTTTTGTGCGGAGGCCAGGTGGCAGATTGCTGGAGCTGGAAGATGAAAGCAGGAGAAGACCACTGATCTACTGTACAGTACACTGCTGCAGGAGATGGATAGCACCCCTCTTTTCTATTTTCTATGTTTCTCTCCTCCATGCCCGGGAGCAGGTGATGCATCAGGGTCAGGCGTGGTTGAGTGTTGGGAGGATCAGAGCAGCCAGCGCCCACTCATTGGGGTTGAGACACATGAGGTCAGAAAAGTATTTGGAGAAAAAAAAGGAAGTGATGAGGAAAGGATGTCAAAACACACAAGAGCTGAGTATGCATCCAAAACCGCACTGTGTCTGTTGCTCATGTATTTTTAGCTAATCTTTATTTGGATGAGAATAATGCAGGAATGTGGGATATTTATGAAACACACACGTTAAATGGGTGAAGACTGACAGACAAAACCTTTAACCTTTCACACAGAGACCTCCAACCTACCACCCCACTCACCTGCAATCATATGGATACATTTGCAGACCCATTCTCATTATCTTGCATAATCTAGTAACACATGATTAATGGGAGCGTCACATGACGGTATCAGTTGTTGTCTGTCGAGAGAAAACTTGGGTTGGTGTGCACCCATTTGCATTGCTAATGAGCTCAGGGGCATCTGGGTGAGCAGATAGTTCATATTTACTTTATGAGATCCATGCATGTTGTAAATTCTCACCTGAGATCCAGCTATTCACTCAGCTTGCTGTGTTTCCCCCCTCATCTATCTGTAGAAAAGACTGAAACAATGTTTAGCTGAATAAAAATACTTTTATTGCAGGTTTTTACATTACAAATGATCAAATTAGTAATTTGTTTCATTCATCCTGCCACATTTATACATCTTTACTAAGGACAGTAGAAAAGAAATGAAAAAAAGAGGCAAAAAAGAGAGGAAATAAAAATTAAGTCATTTAAGAGAGAACGCAAAGTAAAGACAGAACTTAAGTGGGCATGGACAAGAACAACGCCTATGACATCAGTTAACCCCATTGCGGACTTTATGTGAAAACCTTATCAGTACAATATCTTGGGAACATTCATCTGTGCAGGGACTCAGCCATGTCTTGTGTTTGTGCAGAAACATTACCGTTCTCTCGAGGCAAACAGAACACAGGACCCAGTTTTTTTTGTACAGTTCAGGGGCATCAGAGACAATAACTTTGAAGTTAATATGGTGCACTTGTTAGAAAATAGTTGCCTTTTAAGACATTTAGCAGACAAAGAGCAACATTAGTATTGATCTGGAGAAGTCTGGTGTATGTGTTCACTTAACTAAGTCCAATATTTACTCTTCTTAAAGCTTTAGGGAAATATGTGGCTCCACTATGTGTTATCCAATGTTAATATAGAAATGTTGATTTAATACATCCATGGGTCATGCGAACAATCTGGCTGTCACAGTGCAAACCGGGATTTGAATACCATTAACAGCTAAGAGTTGCCAAGAGACTGTATGTTTTGGTATGTACCGACAAATGATCTATTCTATCATTTGGGTGTGACGACTTATTCTTATTTTCCTGTTGCACTAAGGAAAAATGCAACCGCCTTGGGATGTTTTTAGAAGTCATTGTATTAACTGATGAAATGCATGATCCTTCCTCACCGACTCACAAGATTACAGGCCCTGGGGGTCGGCTGGCAAGGCCAGTCCTTTCAGTGTTACATCACACCACAGCAGTGTGCATTGTGTCTCTAGTGAGGAACCGTAAGACAAAGGAAGAAAGGGTGAGAAAGATTTAGCACGAGAGATTAAAATCTCAGTGGGACGGCAAGAAAACGACCCCTTTGCTGTTCAATTTAACCAAGCTTGGTGGGGGACTTTATTATTTATATCCTTATTTACAGCAGCTTTGACATTTTTATCTCCATTCCCACTGGCCAGGCACAGTCAGAGCATCACTTTCGACCTTGGAGGAACAATTCTATGAAACTAAACTTTTTCTATCTAAAATCACAACAACTTTGCAATGTGTTTTTTGTGACACAGACAAAACCGTGATCTGCTGTGCATTTGTGCATCCCAATGAGAGCTCAAGAGCTTATTACACAGTTGAACGATCGACTAATACTTCATATTGTCACAGGACAGCAGGCGTCAGAGATGAAGATCACCATTGTCCTCTACATTGTGTGTCTCAGCTATTGTCATCAGTTGCTAATTAGTAAATAAAAGCTGTTGACACGCCGCTGCACAGTGCTAATGAACACAAGAGGTGTTAAGCCACAGGAGACACAGTCACAGCTATATTGTGGAGGTGGGTGGTGAAATAACAAAATGGCAGTGTGTGTGCATGCGGGCTTGAATAGAGAGAGAGACTGCGTATTTGTACATGCAGAAATAGCACATATCGTCTGATTGGATATTATAACAATGAACGACGTAATGTTGCTCTTGTAATGTTCTAATGCATGTAAGAGCTTCAGACAGAAAGCTTATGGGATTCACAACTCGGGTGCCCTCCCAGAGCTTTATGAGATGGTGGCAATGTGACTTTAGAGAAGGAGGTCTGATTGAGACAATAACTTGTAAGCTATGCCTGCTGGCACCACGGTAGGAATGAATGTCTCTTGAGGAAGGAGAGTGGATGGGATTGGGGACAAGGGAGGGGTGAGGAAGAGGAGGGAGGGAGATAGGGATCTGTCAGGTATAGAGGAAAAGAAAAACAATTGCGTGGAATGAGGAACAGGGCTGCCTGGGAGTTGACAGAAAGACATCAGTCCTTGGTGACAAGGACAGAAACCCTTATCAATGAGCTGTACTCTGCAGGGCCAGCAGAGACAGAAGGGAAAGGAGGCGCTGAGCTCCAGTTTGTTTTCCACAGAAGAAAATCCACTAAAGACTCTGTCATGCCTCAACGCTATGGATTTACTCTGGATTTGTAGTTTGCCCAAACACTCACTGTACGCGTGATACCATGACATGTTGAATTTTGGGCTGTTATTTTTCCTCTCCAGTCACCTGAGAAATGTAGGAAATACATCTTGACTGTTGCTCGTGCTCAAAAGAGCTGATGATTGTTTGTGCACCTGCATTTTAATGTTAACATAAACACACAAGTGTAACCGGCTGCTCCCAAGTATGTACTGTACGGTCGGTTGAACTGGCGACCTTGGGTACGGGAGGCCAACACTAGTGTTGTAGTCAAGACCACCCAAACCGAGACCAAGTCAAGACCAAGACCAGAGTTTATCGAGACCGAGACAAGAACAAGACTTTTAGGGGCTCATACCAAAATCGAGGGAGGACGAGACCGAGTCAAAACCAAGACCAGTTCCCCACATTACATGACGCACAAACACCCACATACAAACACTAAGATCTGATATCAACGTAAGCATCTTTATTTTACGCTCCTTTCCCATGCTTACCATCGCTCGGAGGGGTCAATCAACAGTAACAACACATTTTTAATTAGGGCTATAACATTTGAAGAAATACATTTTACATCCAATCAAAGTTAGTATGTTGACAAATAAACCAGACAATGCCAAAGCAATTTATTAATATTCCCAAAGTTATGGTCTTGACTTGTCTTGAAATAAAATCCTGAGTCCTCAATGTCCGAGACCACGACAAGACCAAGTACAAATCGGTGGAGTCCGAGACAAGACCAAGACCATCAATATGTGGTCTTAAGATTGTTCTCAAGACCAAGACTGGTCTCAAGTAATACAACACTAGCGAACAAACTGACAAGGAGGCTAAAACCCATGGACACTAGCGTCGGTTGCCAATGTGTCTCTCAAAGGTGTCGGGGAGTGACGTTTACTCACTGCACAGACTCGCTGGCTTCCGTTACATAAAGCACAAATAACAATATTCAGTGTGTACACGAGAACATCATATACTGTATGATGCTTAAACTCTGTATCTAACTGTATTAGTTAATGACAGAAAACCTTCAACAATTTTAATAAAACATTAATTCACATTTCCAAGGCATATATAGTGGGGAATCCGCCATTCCGAAGCAGTTTCCAATTGCTGTAATGTGAGGATTTGCTGCATCATTGTAAATCAGTAACTTTGCTTTTTTTAGACTGTTGGTAGATTAAAGCAAGCAATGTCAATGTATTATCAGGCGTATGTTTTTATTGTCAGAAGTCAACATTGTTTATATTGTTAACTGCAATCCCAACTGACACTCAATCGAATGAAGTACAACTTCAAATCAATTAACATTTCAAGTAGTAAGGTTGTTCATATCCTCCTCTAGACATGAGTGATTTGTTCAGTCTTTTGTTACTCAATTTTAATCGGCTCTGCAGGGGTTAAGAGCTCTGCAAGTCATGGTGACTCATCCCTCATTCAATAGCAAGATCAGCTCTGGGATACATTTGGCTTTTATGAAGAAAATATGTTTGACTGAAATATTTGAAATAAATACAATTAAAGGAACAGTTTTACAGTTTTTAAATAACTTCTTTTACATTGCCAATGGATGACACGACTGACTGATTTTTGTGCGTTTTGTAATAATACAGAGAAACTGCTATAGTCTAAATTAGACTTAATTTCACTTAGAGAGAATAGAATAGAAATAGAAATAGAAATCTAGATCTGTTTTGTGGCAGTGAGAAGGAAAAATGAGAGCAGAAGTACCGCAGACCCAGTCAGAAAGCGCCACACTGGCCGTCATCAGTATTCTAGATAGGTCCTTGGCCACTAAACTGAAGACCAGTCAGCAAGTGTCCGTAATCTGCTGTGAAAGCTGAGTGCTATGAAGGAAACATCTCAAGCGTTCAACTTGCGACGGCTGTCTGCTCCTTTTGCTAAAGTCAATCTCCCGCTTGACTTTCCTCTCCTGCTCTGAGGGACACGTGTATGTGTGTATCACAAAGAAACACAAGCTCACATGGACACACAGACAGATGGAAAACACACACACAAACACCGAAAACTCAGTGAGTCATCCATGCAGGGCTTGTGCCCACAAGGCTGCCAGTGTGAAGGGTGCGGGTAGATACTGGGGAGGGGGGCTTGAGTTGCTCTGGCTGACAAATGTCCCCTCTTACTTTCAAGCTCCTATGAGCAGATGATTGATCAATCTGAGGACGGTACAGGGGCTTCCACTAGGAACAATAACATGTAGTGAGTGAGAAAAAGTGTGAAAGAGGGAAAAAGAAACAGAAACCAGTCTTGTGGACGGCTTTTAGACGTTAGAGATTAGCTTTTACTCTTGACCTTTCATTTTTACATTAGTTGGCTGATGGCGACACTGTCACTGTCAAAGTCTTATTTTCATAGCTTTGTCCATCATTCCTACAAGTTACAATGCCTTTAGATGACATTTTACTGACAAAGTTAATTGCTAATGTCTTTGGCAACATTGTTAAGGGGCAAGGAACACAAGACACTGTATCACACACATTGTAAACAAACAAGTTAAAATTCATAATCATTTTAATGGTACAATGACTTGTAATAGGGTGAATAGTCATTGATACTTAGGGCCAGGGTGCTGGTTACTGGCACCATGTAACAATGGAGTCCTCTGCATGAACAACGGTGTAATGCTTTACAGCACCGACACCACTCTTGAACAAGCTATAAGAAGCAAAAAGTATGTACAATTTATGTTCTTTGGAAGAGGTTAGGTCGGTATTCTCAGTATGGATATATCATAGCAGAGGCTACAAAGAGACTGAAGAAGTCATTGTCAGAGGAAGCAAGAACGAGAGCGTGACCAAGCAAGAGACTAGACAAAAGTAAATACTGGACTGGCTTTTAGTTACGTGAGCTAAAAGAGCTATGGCGCAGAGGATAATACACATGCCTTGGGTGAGAGGCCGGGGTTCGAATCCACTGTGAGACACCAATGTGTGTCTGAGCAAGACACTTAGCTTCTCCAGAGGCGTGCGACCTCTAACATATATAACAATTGTAAGTCGCTTTGGATAAAAGCGTCAGCTAGATGTAAAATGTATCACATTATGGTGGAAATAGTAACTGATAGGAATGATGCTAAAGCTATGTAAATAAGAGCAAGATAAAAAAACAACCCCAAAACTGAGCATAGCCTTTAACTGGACATCAAAGTTGCAAGCATAATTTCTGTATAATAGCCTTTATATATAGGGGTATATACCTCACAGTCAAAAGTTTTCATTGGACCTACTTTCTACTGAAGAAAAACTGTAACAAGTAGGCAACAGGTATTATTTTTTTTGATTTATTGAGCACCACAAGCAGCATATAAATTCCATTCACCTCCACTGTATTAGGGCAGAGGCAGGAATCTGATAAATATTGCAAAACCTGGGCAAAATAAAACCTAAGCTATGTGCATGGCTAGATACTGGTAGAGCTAAATGAGAATGCCTTTAACCCTCTCTACTCTGCAAAGGAAAAACATTTGTCATCAACAGGCTGCACCAAAAGTTCAATCAGCTATACACCTAGTCAAACCGACGTGAGTCAGTTAGGGACAGCACGCAGAAGAAGAGAAACAAAAGGTGCCTGTATTGCCACTCTAGCACAATGTGGTCATGGGAGGAGTAAGTCGTCACAAACCCAACTACTCAGCAAATGTGTGAATTTTGTTTAGGCGTGTGTGGTAGCAGGGAGCCTGTCTGTTCTCTACTCAGATGGAGCTAACGCATCAATGTCATAATAAATACATTGCTCACCACCTGTATTCTGTATTGATGAATTTGAAGGTTTAATCACGTGTTATTGACAAAGGATTGAGTATTGTGTGTCATTTGGGCATTTTTTTGCAAAGCATCATCTGCCATGCATTGGACAGAGATGTCTGAAATAAAGGTTTTACCAGTGGAGCTTGTCAAAGAATGTATATACAGAGAAAAAACATGCACACAGGGACAGAATGTACAAACCATGACAGAGAGCTATGGAGAGAATGCAGCCTGGTCTGTGTGTGAGAGGTGTAGGCTGACAGAGTGTGTCGGAGAAACCCAGGGGACACTTCCAAGACAGCTGGATGGAGTGGAGACTACTGTCTTACATTCACAGCACACCACCGAGCAGCTGGCCACCTCTCTCTCTCTCTTTTTCTCTCTCTGTCTCACACACACACACACACACACACACGCTGGCACATAAAAGGCATGTATGCACACACAAGTACAATCCCTCACAGTGAACGCAGATTAGTAGAGAAAGCCACTGCCACTCTTTAGCATGCTTGGTAAGTCAGAGTCGTGTAGGCATAGGAATGCAACGATTACAGATTTTGTTGGTACAATTATAGTCTGAGGAATAATTATGGTTTCACAATGACTTAAATTGATTTTTAATATTTAATTACATAAACAATATATAATATGCAAGTATTATTAATATAATAGGAATATTAACTGCAGTTATCCCCCAGGGGAAAATGTTATTGAGGAGGGGAATAAACTGAACTGTTATTGTCATCAACTCTCATCCATACCTGTAAGTTTTAGTGAAAATGATAGAAAGAAATTGAGAAGATCTCCCATGCAGTGTTATTAATAACTGAAATGCAGGTAATTGGTTGGCCAACGTGCAGTGCGCTTTGTTCAGTGCTGCAACAAACTGCCCTGGCACAGTGCAAGCCATTGAAAATAATTGGCCTCATAGTGCAGCGGTGCAGTCGTTGTGGTGGGTCTGAGAGGTTGCACCTGCTTTGATTGTTTATGTAGCACTGAAAGCTCGATTCTCACTGCCACAGCATCGATTGTGACATGTTTACATTTAACTCCCTACCAACTTGCCACGTTATTTAACTTAGTTATTATGTGTAACCTTTACTTGGGCGTGGAAATCTGGGTGGTGATCCCGCAAGCAATTGGAAAGATGAAGAAAACAGAAAGAAAAAAGAGGAAAAATTGAGTCCGACTTCCTGAGAAACTGATTCCAACATGAAAGCAGTACAGCGTCACACCGCATTAGGTCGGATATAGATTGAAGAGGACGTGCATACCAATATTCCACACAAAAACCGCCTGCCCTAAAGGTGTGCGCATGGGGCCTCTGCAGACCTGACAAAACTCCCCACACACAAGTAAATCAGCAGATTGCATTATCTCACCTGTGATGCTGACATCAAAGACAATTCCATGTCTTCTTGCTGTCTGAAACAATCGCCGTTATTTTCAGTCACAAGACAAAGCGAGTGTCACATGTTCCTCCTTGTTAACCTCCAAAATATGGAGCAGTCCTAACCAATGGATTATAAACTTTAATTTGTTAAGTATTGCACACAGCTCCAATTCCTCTAGCATTTTTGCCATAACAAAACCTGCTGAAGCTCATGAGTACAGCAAGAGCCATTTCCCATATTGACCTGACAAGAGAAATGAAAAGAAACAAGAGTCGAAATGTTAATAACCCTATACAAGCACAAAATTATCCATGAGTCTACCATTGCTACTAAATGTAGTACTGAGGTTATCAAAAAAAAGAAACCCTTCAAATGTTAACTTACAGTGAGGAAAAATACATTGGGAAGACACAGCTCTGCCCACCTCGCTTCTATATCAGGGCTATGGTGTGTTCACAAAAGACACATTTAAAAAGCACACTTTATAAAAAATGACATAATCTTCCATAGCTTGTCCTTGTCCATAGCTTTTTGCAGCATCCTTTGACATGTAGCTTCTCAGACAAGGGCATTTTCCTCTTCTCTCCTGTATCTGATTAGCAGCAATAACTGTGAGGTCTTACCATTAATTCTACAGTTTCCCTTCAGAATACCACTGTACTTAATAGACCCAGTAGGATCACACGTCATTTGCTGATAGCTGCCCCCCCCAACCCCATGCACACAAATGCATGCAGGCTCATGTGCAGACATGCTAACACACAACTCATATGTAAGCTCTCAAAACAGCATTGGGTCAGCCACAAGGTGAGTCAGGTCTGTGTGTCCTGCAGACTCAATATGCTGCCTAGTTGTAAGCAACACCACCATCGGGCTGTGTACTGGTTGGTGTTTGCTTTCTCACTGGCTGAAATCACAGCAGCCCACTTGTTTGTCGTAAATGACCTCAGATAAAAGAGGTAAATAAATGGCCCTACAGCGCTAAAAGATGACCTTGTCTCCTACAAATTACATCGGCAGCGTATCAATGTTCATATGACTCTGGGAAAATAGAACCCTTTGTTATATTCCTATTATGTCCCTTATAAATCTGGGAATGACCCTACTACTTCCATATATCTGCAGTTAATTTTGGATTGGCCTGTACATTTTGTAGGATGCATAATGTTGCGTCACATATTCCATTAATTCATCACTATAACATAACACATTTGTACATGTCTCAAGGATTTTCACACTCAACATTTTGAATTGTTTTTAATATTGTTTTTATCATTCTTCTTCTTCTTCTTCTTCTTCTTCTTCTTCTTCTTCTTCTTATTATTATTATTATTATTATTATTATTAGACTCTATTGTCCACCTCAGTGGAAATTTGGCTTTGACTTCTCACAACAAATATATAACAATGAGACCACAATTAAAATTACATTAAAAAAATCCACACAGTTAAGAGTATGACCCTGTACCATCAACATACAATAACAATTGTGCCATAAACAGATAATAGAAAGCAGTGCAGCAGATGGAAATAAGGTAGGTTACAACTTACAAGAAACATATTTAAAAGTGCATCAATTTGAATTCAGTGCCTGTATGGCAGGGGAAAAACAGATCTCTTATAGATGTTCCGGCTCACCCTT
Organism: Lepomis gibbosus; assembly: GCA_029875015.1. Taxonomy (NCBI): domain Eukaryota; kingdom Metazoa; phylum Chordata; class Actinopteri; order Centrarchiformes; family Centrarchidae; genus Lepomis; species Lepomis gibbosus. Next base: position 21,468 of record JAPMOB010250539.1, on the reverse strand, counting down.
GGGACGCTGAATCGATGGCCAGATGGGAGCAACTCAAACTCTGAGTTGAGTTTATTGGGTGTAAGCTGTCTGCTGATAACTGTCTAGCCTTCCTGAGTAACGCACTGTCAAATACATCAGCTGCTGTGTGTCTTGCCAATCATCTTCCCTACAATGTTCACTCATCTTTGTTTTCCACTAAAATATGTAATCTTGCAATAAAATATCTACTGAGCAGTGTTATTCAATCTTTTATGGTTATGCTGAAGCACCAGCAGCACTTGGTTAAGGTTGAGGAAAGATCATCGTCTTGTTTTATACAGGAAAAAGTCCCCTGTGACTTGAAACACAACAAATCTGTTTGCATTTAACCCAAACCTCTTTCTCTGTCTTCAGCTGAAGTGCTTTTGTTGTAGATGCGAATACCGGTCTGTTGTGTCCTGCGCTATGTATGCCCAAAATCCACCCGACAACCTTTCAGAAACTCCTGTGTAGTATATAAATTTGTCATTTCATTCACTCAGAAAAAAAAAACTTGACTCTGATTAATATCTAGAGGAATAATGTTTGTCACCAAAACATCATTGGAAAAACAATTTAGTGGAAAAATAAAAGTTATTTTTAGGAGACAGGATAAGGCTGAACTAGTGAACCCAAGCACAAGGCACAGAGAGACAGGAGACTGGAGTTTTAATTTAAAAATGACTTTATTAGAGGGCTTAAGGGTAATGGAAACAGACCTGGTACTGAGCTGATCAGAGCAAACAAGTCAACAAGCAAAAATAAAACAGTGCGGCTGGAAACGTGGACTGACTGACCAGGTACTACAATTCGGCAAGGAGTGTGCGGCAGAGCTGAGTTCTTGTAGGAGACTTGATTGCAGAATGAGAAGCAGCTGGTAAGGCTCTGCTCTGGCTCCAGCACACCTGTCTCTGCTCAATCACAGACCCAGAGACGGACAGAGAGAGAGAAGGAGAGAGAGGAGAGAGAGAGAGAGAGGGAGAGAGAGAGAGGGGGGGGCTATGCAGAACTGTAGGGATGACACAGGACTGAGTGAGACCACTGTAATGGCAAGGCCACCAAGCAAAAAAAAAATGAAAACTGTGTTTTGTTGCAACACAATGCAAAGTCATGTGGCAACAGCACAACAAAGGCCAACCAAATCAGCCAAATATCCCTAGGATTACATCCATACTGGATGATCATGCGGCTCATGATATCATCCAATGCCAACATTCACTGATAATAAATGAAGGAACTTATTCCTCCATGATCTTTCCCTAACCTTAAGGGAAATAGTTGCTATATTGTAGATATTGTAGAAGGTGAGTATTCTTTTTTGAAGTTGGCTATAGCAGTGAGGCTGAAAAGTGCACATTCCAGATACTGTTATTTTGTAATGAGAATAATAAAATTCAGCTGCACAATTGCTGAGATGGAGTAGCAGAGTTTTTTAACCTAATTTGACTCTCTTTATTAAAACTGGACTTCCTCCTTTTCACTTCCTTTACCTGTTGAAACACCTGCTCCAACATGCATGCACCAAACACAGCTCTGTTTTCAGTCTAAACCCATCCAGACCTTCTTGCTAAAACTACATGTGAGTTATACGCAACTCTACATTTAAATAGTTAAATGTGTACTGTGTCTCCTCTGATAAAATGCATGCTGGGAGGATAGAAAGTTAATAACTACATATTAAGTTAAGATATCTGGAGTCCTGAGCACTTGACTTGTACAATAAAAGCCTTACTATGTCTGCGAGACAATCTAAAAAGAATAATCAAGACATTTCTGTGAACATCTTAGCCTCTGGTCAAAAACTCGAGATTCACTGGTGTGTGAGCATTAATGGATAGATAAGCGGTGTGTGTGAACACTGGGCGAACACTTCACCAGAAGCATAATTCAGGTATAAATCTCTGGTTTATATGGAGTATAAAAGGGAGGCTGCATAATGAGAATTTGAAGCAAGTATCTGATTCTGTGAAGCAAAGACTGAGCTGGAGGGCTGAGGCGAGGAAGTCACTTCACTGTGAAACTGGATATTGCAAAGAGACAGAGATGGGGGGACTTTGGACAGACAGAAGTAGGAGGGGGTAAAAAAAAGAAACGCTGACAGCAATGCTGAGAGAAAGGGTGGATAGAGGGGGAGAAGTGGCCAGAGAAACTGGAGGGCAAAATTGCAAAAGTGTGGTTGAGATATGGCCAGAATATACTGCGCAGAAGCCAGTACTTTCTTTAACTCAGGCATCATGCATGTGTGTGTGCGAGGCAGCAGAGCCTGAGGCTGTACCCGTTGAGAACAGTTAGACTGGGAATCAGACGACTTGTTGGAGACAGATCTGCACAGACAGGGAAGTATCTCACTTGTATATAAACCTCAGACCCCATGCATCCTATTTGCAGCACATATTAAAATTCAATGCACAGCGTGACTGCAATTTCCCCACACCAAATAATCATAATATGGGACTGGACTTTAATTAATTGTACTTTAAAGTTTGCTTCAACAGCTCATTCCCAACAATACTATAATCTGTATGTCAAGCAGCTTGATGAAGGATAGAGATTAGGAAAGGAGATGGAAAAGGAGGAGCAGATGGTGTTTTTGCTATGTGTGCTCGTATGTGTGCGTGAGTGTCTCTGACTGAAAATTCCTGAGGAGGGTCACCAGTTCTATGAATGCATTATTAAAAACTTGTCGCATTAACACCTGTCTCACTTGTACGGCCAGAGAGTGGGTGCTTTCTGCTTAATGGATAATTAGAGAACAATTAAATACTATGAAGAGATGCAATGAGTCCAAGCAAATAACACAGTGTTCAAAGTGAAGTGTTTATTTCAAAATTAGCATCCAGAGAGCTCTAATTGGGACATTAGGTGTACCGATGGTTGTTTATGTTCAATGTTAAGATGCCTGTGCACCTTTTTAGCAGTATCCACCAGTATTTTATAACTTTTTATTAAATTATTATTTTACACTTTTTCGAAATTGAAATGTTTTTGATGTCTAGGCAGTACATAAATCAAAATCGAATTTCTAAATGATCATGTCTCTAAATGTCTTAGTGATCAACCTTTGCTTTAACTTAATTCTTCAATTTTTATGGACACTGGACTTCATCAAATATTTTACACTGTGAAATTTTCTCGCTTGGCAAACTACCTTAGGGTTGTCCAACTTTCCGAATAAAGATGCAAACAATATTCATTTAATAAAGCAAATCTATCACAGATTTTGCTCAGTCCTCTAAAATACCTTAATCAATTATACATGGGTACTGCCAGCAGTCTTTTCACTCCATATTCAGCAGTCCGTCTGTGTGTGGTTTGCCTGAAAGAAATATTATGCAACTAAGTGGTGCTTTGCATTATCATGTTGCCTATCGCATTGTCTGCAGATCACTCTGCAAACAATAGCTAATAACATATTTTTTAAATTTCGACGTCGGATACTTTCAACAAAGCAAAGAGCAGCGGATTTGTGAAGCTGTTCTACAATAGGGCTTTGAGGTAAATGCTAAAATCAGCATGCTAACATGCTCACAAAGACAATGCTCACATGATGATGTTTATCAGGTATAATACCATGTTCAGCATCTCAGTTTAACTTGTAAGCATGCTGACATTTGCTTACAGACAATAAACAGAAAATACAGCTGAGGCCAGTGAAGAGTCATTACTCTGTCATTACTTTTGCAAGCTCTTGGCCATGTAAGTATTGGACAAATTAAAACTTTTACCTAATGATGACTTTTTTCCCATCTTGTTTTCATATAGTGCTATGATAACTCATCCTGAGGAGGACTTGAGTGTCTCATGTCCCACAGTTTTAGAAACATTTCACTCAAAGAGCACTAGAGAAAAAGTAAGAGAATCACCAAAGTAAGTAGGCTTTATCCTCTGAGGACCATGCACACCTGTACAACATTTTTTTCCAAACCATCTATTAGATCTTGAGATATTTCATAGCATAAGTGCTTCAGGTGGCACTAGATGACAAGGGGGTTGGACAAAATCAGTAGGAATCATCTTCGGGGTGCCATGGATATTGTCACAGTCACAGGCTGTCATTAGGGATCCAAGCAACGAAGCTGCTGGAGCCCTATTGTTTTTGTTCTCATGATTCTTCTTTCTTCATTCTTATTATTCTTTCTTTCTTTGGAAAGAGTTTGGGAAGCAAAACCTGCTGGACAAAAACTCACCAAAATTGGAAGGTGGGTTACAAATTCCACCCACCACTCAGGTAAAAAAAAGAAATGGCACTCATGGTGGAGTCATAAATTCAACTTTATATTTTTGCAATTATCTCAAAACTGGCTTTTTTTGAGTCAAACTTTTTTCATTATTTTAATCTCTGGATTCATCTGCATCTTTGCTCCAATGGTCTTCTGCTCTAAAAATCTCAAATTATACAACTTTTTTATCACTTTTCTCTAAAACCTATTTTTGTGACCTCATCCCCAGACAGTTTTGCCCATCGACCTGAAACTTTGGCAGGATCATCTACGGTTGTCGCTGATAAAAATTTATCAAAAGAATTTTGATAAGTCTGTTGTTTTTCCATTCATTTTTACTTTTTTGTATTTACATACAATTTTACATAAATGCCTGTAAATCAAAATTGGCTTAAGCGTGAAGATGTTGAGATTGTGAAGTCTTTTGAAAGTACAATTGGCGACAAAAAGAGGACCACCAAATTGCACGTCAAGTGCGAATGGCAATTCAGGGAATAAGAGGAGCGACTGTTGCAAGCGACAACTGAAACTTGAAAATGGCCGGAGCCAATCACAAGAGACTGTGGGTCAACTCTGAAGATTTAGTAGTAGTTAAAACCCCTAGACCTAATAGCAAATCATTTTACCAATAATACTTATTCTGTGATAATATCTGTCCCAAATTTAATGACAATCCATAACAGTCATCGGGACATTTCACAAAAAAAAAAAAAGTCAACCACATGGCGTCGCTAGAGGAAAAGTCAGGTGACCACTAAAAAAGGTAGGATTCATCATTTGGGCACTATGACGGTCTGTAAAAAACATCATGGCAATCCATCAAACACTTGATAAAACATTTTGGTCCGGACCAGGGATGTAAGTACCGACGGTGCAGCCTGTGCAATGCACCAGGGCCCAGCTGATTACAAGGGCTCACGAGGGACATTGACACATGGATCATAATCAGATGCCGTCATCCATTCATTCATACTGTGTTGGCATAATGAGTTGCTCTGCTGATCGTGATTATATGTGTTCTCTGGTTTTGGATATACTGTGTCAGCTACTTTGTGTTGATTTGTTGCTGTAGGCTGGCTAAAGCTATTTCGGTTGTTTGATAGTCAGAGACAGCAGGTTTGAGTCAAGGGCAGGCTGTAAGATTTGCATTGAGCTGCTCAAAGGCTTCACGTTTGCAATTGTGTGGGATCATTGTGGGTCTGTACCTATGGTCACTGATATCATGGCTAATAACACTGACAGTCATAGGAGCTTGGTCTTTCTGTATTGAAGACATATTCTTGCCATTCATCTAAATCAACTTGTACCTGTACATTTAGTAAAGAATATAGCACACACCAGCATACATTTATAACGACCTCTCTGTTGTCATGAAGCAAGCATCTTTTGTTGTCATCCATGGAGCGATGTACTCTTCCTGTCTCAAAAGCACCATATGGTTCAACATCAGAGCTATTTCACACAGAATCTTGGAAATGTTCCTACAAAGTTTGATTTAATAAACATGTCGTTACGGGCTGGCTGCCTGAACAAAGATTTTATGAGACTGTCCCCACAGAGAAACGTAACAGCCACCAAATGAGATAAATGTTAGTACTAATAAAAGTCAAGGTAGTTCCTTCTCTTCTTTATTTGCTGATAGTACTGTGCCAAAAATTCTCCCGAAGAAGGTAAAAAATGTCAGACTTGCTCTTTTTCTGTGAAAATAGAAGTGTATTACAGATCAACAGATAAGCAGGATGGTGCAATGAAAAAAAGAAGAGAATAAAAGTTGACTTAGAGCTCCTGAGAAAAATAATTACACTTGTTTCCTTTTCTTGTTATACCAAATTACCTCACCTCTGAAACTTCACTTGAAAACACATTGGCTACTATTTTGGGTTTGGCACTGACAGTAGAACACAGTGCCACGGTGAAGAAGTTCTTAAAGCTAAGAAACTTAAAAAGTCATATAAACTTAACAATAACAATAACTTACTTGCTCAGAACTTATGATGACACAATAATTAGAAAAGAAAAAAACTAAACTCGAAAAAAAAGTGTTGGCTGCACTTACGCTTGCCATTATGTCTAAATGTTTAGGAAGAAATTACAAAATGAATTCCACCATACACCAGCATGTATGGTGGTATTCATTTTTTAATTGTCATTACATCAGCTCTCTCACTAAACCTCAAATATATTAACTTTAAAGTGCAAAAGAGACGGAGTGATTTCTTTTCAGGATATTCGTATCTGTCAAAACAACAATGCTGTTTCAGATTTCAGACTTCAACCATTAATTAATTCCATGTGGCTGAGAGTAGACCCCAGCAACCAGGACCAATCACCCACTACAACCTACTAATAAGCCAAGCATGTCATGGTATTTACATTTTCTGACATCAGACTTTGGCTCCGCTGGGTACAAATTAATTCACACAAACCTCTTTTTTTATAGCCCAAAGTGAAGTTTTGAGAGTTAGCGGTATGCAGTCTTTTCTGTAATGTCACTGTTAATGGATCCCAGTGGGCTCACATCACCCAATAGCTGACAAAGGATTCTTCTAAACAATGCATATGGTGTGTAGCTGGTCATTTCTAGTGTTACAGGGCATAATTTAATGAGTAAAGGATCGAAAAGCCTACAAATGACCAATAATCCAATGCATGAGTTTTTTGCATTTGGTGAAATGAAGTGCCCCTATAGACTCCTTCTCCATGTCCATCAACTGTGAAGCCATCCGTCATGCAAGAAGACACTCAATTTTCAAAAAACATCCATTAAAATATTCATCTCCATGGCAACAATGCCCATCACAGCTACATCCAGAACATCCAACAATGTATACAAGCTTTAATTTGAGCTATACGTATACTGAGGAAGTGTTGGCTGGCAGCTAAAAGGCCAGCAATTTCAAGCTTTTACCAGCAAGGAAGGGATCAGGGTCCTTCTCACTTTCAAAACCCTCTTTACACTGTCCCTGAACCGTGGGGTAAAGGAGAAAACTATTTGATCGCCCTCAGCCATGAATGATTCAACAGCTCACACTGACTTAGATTTCTGAGTCTGCAATTCTTGCAAACAACCTGGGGGACAAATGACAACTCACTACAGCCATTTTTTTCCTGTTGTTAAAATTTGTGCATAAGCTGAGGCGTACAGTATTTCCTTCATTTTGATGAGTTCTTGCACATAGTGTTATATCTATCTTTCTTATAATTGCCTGATTTATTTGCAATATTTCCCCTTTATCACTTTAAATGAATCTGTACTGTTTGTATTTACAGCTTTGAGTTATGAGAAGCCCCTTCCTCCTTCCAGATCCCCGCAGCACCCAGGCATGAGATTAATCTGTCAATTCCCAGTATATTAACCTGCGCCTAAATATGCGAGATGGAATATAAGAGATGGAATGAATGGAAACCGAGCAGGAGCTGCAGAGACATCTCGGTAGTGCATCTCTGTGTTGCTGCATGAAAGCACCCTGACCACCTCGTTTCCCCCCATGTGAATCTTTAGGCTCGTGAGTGCTCGTCAACATGGATCCTGCTGACTCTGCTACTAGCCTGAGCAGATAAAGAGCATTTGGTGTGAGAAGAGCACTCTGTCACACTTTAGACACAGGTGAAGAAGTGTTATTGTGCAGGACCCATTGTTCTCTGGGTTGCTGTCACACACAGTCATTTGAAAGCCTTTTTGTAGTTGACATCCTGATAACTACAAAAATACAACAATGCAGAAAAATGTAATTAGTAACTTAATTAGTCGTTGAAAAGTAAGTACATTTCCTATTTATTTCCCATTAGCAAATATTATATTATTTGTTATATAATTTACACACTCCTCATACGCCTCATCTTCCATGTTTAACATGTATAGAAACAGAAAACAAGACATTGAGTTTTAACAAGCAGCCAGCCACAAATGTCAAAGTAATGGAGTGTTATTGAGATTGGTAAATGTAATTTCTGATGTAATTACTGAATTTAACATTTTAATCCCTTTCAAATGTGTGTTATTGCGAAGAGTAATGATGTTTCTGTAGTTTAATAGCAATGCTTTACTGCCCTATACTGTTGTTTTGTTTGGTCTGACAATGGATTTAGGTAGTGACTTTGATAAATAATGATAAAAAAGTGTTTTGCAGGATATTAATACTGCAAGCATGCAGGCATGGATGAACGTTGAAAATGTCAGATTTTAGTCATTACTGTGGTTTTCCAAGCTTCTTTTTCATCTTTTGTCTCCACTGCAAGGGTTATAAAAATGATTGAGCTCATCTTTACAGACTGATCTGACATGAAAAGAATCTCCTTGACAACTTAAAGCTGGCTCATTCACAGTATTTTGTGGTTTATTAAATTGGTTTTGTTCTCTTTGTGCATAAAAAGTGATGATTAAGTGATACATTGCAGTTCACTTATGGAAGGCGTAACACAGCATAGTGTGGTAATAGGACTGACCTGGTCACATTGCTTTTATAACTTTTACAGAAAATTGACTGAGGTGCATTCAAATATGAGACCAGCATGTAAAATAGCTATCAAGTTTAAATCACAGAGTGCATGTCAGAAAATGACTTTTGTCAGCATCTCATCTTGGGCAGTGACTAATCCACTACTGGACATTGGCACTGATGGCCATGCAGTACTCTATAACTTATTTTTTAGAGAGGATAAAGAAACTTCCAACAGAGCTTTTGTGGCACCACTGGGTTGTATTTATGCTCCTCATCCTCTGCCTTTCTCTTACCGGTGCATTTTCCCCCCAGGAATAGTGTTACTGTTGCTCTGGTCTTGTAGCGCTCTTAGTTTAGGGGATACTTGCTGACTAGGTTAAAACAGCAGCATGCAAGGCGCCCATGGAAAGGTGAACCTCAGCTTGCATCAAAGAATTAGAGTGTTTAAGGCTGGATAAAAAGATAAGCAGCAGAAAAGCTTTTGCAGATAAGAAGGGAAATAAAGACTGTTTAAAGGTTTAGTGGAGCTTTCTCTTTCAAGGTGTGTGTATGTGTGAAACATAGCTCTCTTTTTAAGGGAATTCACTAGGCACCCTGAGAGAGATGTGTAACTTATTTCCTTAATATAAACTGTTTTGAGATCTTTTGGGCTCAGATGCTAGTGACTATGCTTTTAGCTGTCACTGCAATTCACCGATTGGCATATCCAGCCTACAAAAGTAAGCAAATATGAATCAAAGCAAAAGCCTCCGGGAGATGAATTGGCCATATTTCCTTCTTTTTTTGTGGCAGCCTTATTTCGAAATTGCTCACAGCTGACTGGAAGAAAGCTTGTGCAGCTGGCTTCTGATGTGGCGTTTGTTGAACAGCAGGCAGGTATAACTTCATCGTCTGAATTGGGACGATGCCTAAAACCACCCCTCCCCAAACACCTGCCAGAGGATTTTATGCACCATCATAAAACAAGTTTGAGGGCCCCACATCTTTTGAGTGCCTCTCCAGCATTCAAAGCTTCATCTCCAAATAAGTTGAAATACTGAGCATCTTCCACTTATCTATGGATCTCTACAAAACCTTACCTAACTTTCATACCTTACATGTCTACATGTATTCCTGCTACTCCAGAGGATTATGGACTTACTGTTGCGTATACCTCAACAGGAAAGCCTCTTATCTAATGGCCTCCCCTTGTCTTTGTACTTAGCCACTGTCTACATTTTATGTCAAGTTTATGTTTGTGAACCCCTACTGACAAACTAATGGATGAGACGTTGTCTGTTTCTGCCTTCGCTGATGGGCTGTCTTGAAAGGAGCTGCATGGTGGACTGAGGCAGCAGGTAGACGAAATAAAGATAATGGCCATTATCTTCTCACCACTTGCCGTAATTGCCAGATGTCCTGTGACCTCCCGACAGGTGTAATCGGCTGCTCTTCCTGGTTGAAAAGAGGATGAGCTATATGCTTTACGTAGTCTTGATGTGTCAGTGAGTGGCATCAATCAGCAAGGTTTTGGAAATGCAGTGTTAGTTTTTGCAAAAGATAATTTAAATTCTCAAAATAGAGAATGTAGTTGGTGCCTTGGTAAAGTGACAAAGCTAGCGGGGCTTTTAACAGTAAGGAGAATTCCGCTGCCCTGCTGCGAGGAACAAATGTTTTTGTGCAGAGGATGCGCTTCTCAAAATGGAAAATTAATTATTGAAATAGGAGGAGCCTAATTTAAGTGTTTCAAAGCTAATTCTCCTTTTGTTCTTTAAAGGGCTACAATTGAAACAGTATCAAATGCTGTTGCTAGGAGACGCCAGTCATGGTCCATAGATAGGGAGCAGGCGAAGTAAGAGATGAGTGCTGGCACTGACTTCAGACCAGTATCACAAGCCATGTGGAGGAGAAACAGAAATATTTGATGGATAGAGTGAAAGTATGTGGATCAAGGCAATGGGAATCATGTGATGCAAAATAATAAAAAAATAATAATAAGGAGAATGAGCAGATTCAAATACTTTAGTAGCTGTTTAACGTCTACATACTCCACCTTTGGAATTTGAACTTCAGAAACCCAGACAAGCATCTCCTCCCTGGATGCACCACCTCCCAATAAATCCTTCATACACAGCAATCAAGTAAGAATGAATTATTCAGTGTTGCCAAACAACTCTCACATAATCATTTAATGAGTTTCTCCCCTATCTTTTTGCTCTGATATACTTGGGTGAAAACAACTTCATGTCTATGAGAAAACTTGGCCAGTTTGTCTTTGAACATAAATGCATCATCATTATCTGTGTCGGGACTCTGTGATTGTTCAATTGTTAGATTGATGGATTTCCCCGCGTTTTTAGTGAAAAACAGAGATTAATGGAATTATGAGATTAGAAGGCTCTCTAAACTGTAAACATTCGAGACAATTAGTTTGTTAAAAAGCAGCTTGTGTGCCTGTCTAAACATCAGCCGACCAGCAAGTGTATGTTTTTTTTTTCTGCCAGCGCTCATCTCATTTGTCACACAGTGACTGGTCCCAATTCTGGAAGAAAACAGAAGAAACACACTTATGTTTGGTGTGCTATATATCATAACCAAACAAAAACATGACAAGATTTTCTGCAGGAGTGATATAGCTGTTGGTTTAATACAAAACTGAAAGAAAAGCAAAACAAAGGCTAGACAGACTGAGCATCAGAAGGCATCAATGTTTCAGTAAATAGGTTCCATTTACAATATTAATTTATTGCATTCATAAGAGATTCAGACCATATTTTTGCTGGAAAATGCCACAGATTGCATTGGCACAAATATATGTTATATATGATAAATATAATAATGTTCAGAGAGAAGGTTTCTCAGTCTAATGTTGGAAAATGGAAAATGCTGTTGGTGTGATGGATTGGTCTGAAGAAGCTTTCCTGCCAGCATTATCTCTGTAGTCTACATATGAGAATAGTAGATTATGAAATGGACAAATGCCTGGTTTATCATTGGAATAGCAAAATGATTAACTAATAGTATATGAATCAGCACTTCCCAGAATGACCTTACTGTATTTCCTGTTTCTTTCTTTGCATGTGTTTATTTCTCTTAATTTTTTTAATTTACTTACTGTATTTAGTTAGGATTGTGGCTAACTACAACACGTTATGAATATTTCTTCTGAGACATGTCATGTACTATTTGTTGTTGTGCATATTTATTATGTTGTGTTTAGAGAGCTGATGTCATGACATCATATAGGGGCGAGCCTGTGTTCCACTAGTTTCTGTAAGTCTTCAAAAATCTCTCATTCTGTATTTCTTTCATTGGTCTTCAAAAAAAATTAATCATGTTCTTGGAGTTTATCTACTCCAGTATCCATTACAGCAGTTACGATAATAAAATGAAACCTACCTTATTAAATACTTTAATTTTGTAACTCCGTAGTCGCAATCTCTGCTCTCCAGAATCTACTACAGCATTCAGTCTGTCGAGCTGTGACGTTTAGTCCACAAACTTCAAGAGCTTATGATTGTCAAGGACCACTAAAAGCATAAATACTGAATAAACAACAGTATTAGATATTTTTCAATCCACTGCCATCCTTACATATGAAGTGAGCCATACTGTTGGGAAAGACTCTTTTTTTCTTTTTAGTTATTAGTGTAGTTGCAAATATCTATGGCATTTTGAATGAGATTTTCTTGTAAGATTTTAACGTATTTATATGTTGTTTTGTTTTACCATCAGGGTGCCCTTTAAAGGATCATTTCTGTATTTTTAAACCTTGGCCCTATTTTCATGTATTTTGGTGTTGAAATGACTAGTAAGTACAAAAAGCTTTGGAATGCGTACAGTAGATGGCTTCTTTTTGCGACCAACTGGCTGAGACTTTTATACGAGGTGTCTAACCATCATTGAAAGGATCCCTTAGAGTAACTAACTCAAATACAGTTCTCGCTTTGAAATCTCATGCGAGGCAAGATGTTGTAGGAAAGGCCAGTGGAAATGAGGGAGAGGAGTTTATTGCGTAGAAGACCTACTAGCAAGTCTTTCTTTCCTAATGTTACTCCGACACAACAAACACCTCTCTCTCCAAATTGTTTCCACCTTCGCCTCTAGTTAAATTACATTTCTAACTTGATAATTGAGCATTGTCCCTGTCCCAACTAAACTAATAATAAAAAATGATACCAGCCAAAATCATGAAATACTGTACATTTGCAACATTCAGGAGCTTAACATACCTCTTTTCAAAGAGCCCATAAATTCACTTTCTTGATGAGTCCTGATGTAAAGCATAAGTGCCATTGGACCATATGGCCATAACAAAGCTTTGGAACTGCTAGACAGTCCATGGATAAATTAAAGTATATAAAGAGACAATCAAAACAAGAACCATTAATAAATACCAGCTGGTGTATCTTAAAGAGGTCAAATTATGCTCATTTTCAGGTTCATTTGTATCAGAACAGGTTTACATGGTTTGATTTTCAAAAAACTTTTAGTTATGCAGTGATGCATCTCACCTCTATAGGAACTTTGTTGGGAGTTGCACATGCCAGTTCTTAGGTAAGGACCACTAGCCAATCAGAAGCAGAGAAGGGTGGGTCATGAAAAGCCGGTAAACACGTCTTTGGATCAGTTGTATGTGTTCCCCTTACCAGCTTAGAAACATGGACTGGAGCAAGAGTTTCAGAGTGGTGAGTTATAAATCTGTGACAAATATCTTTCATCCATAAAGTTTTAACTGACCTCTGTTTCTATGTCGCGGTAACAACTTTATCTCCATGACTCCCTGGAGGGTAGCTAGTGTTTGGAAGGGAGAGACAGCAGGCGGACATGTTATTACTGTCTGCTAAAGGTCAGAGTTTTTACACCATTGTTTTTGGGGGAGTGTCGGACTAGTCGCTAGGCGAGCATTATGACGCACATTTTTCTGTGATGTCACAGCATGGGGGATGGGAACTCCCTTTGGGGTAGATTTTGGGTTTTTTCACCCTGCATACCTATTACATGCACAAATGTATATAACTCAATAAAGGAGTAGGGAAAAAGCCACAAAGTGTAATATGACCTCTTTAAAGCATCATATATAGTCTGTTGGCATCTCAGTCCACATTCAAACACAATGGGTGTTCTGGGAGAAGAGACCCAAATTTTCTCTTTCTGACATAACGTCATATGGATATGCTCTTTAGAATGATGGATGTGTTCTATGCTGTGAAACCTAAGAGAAGACATGGGATGTGAATAGTCATTAAAGTGCCAGGCTTTAATATCATCACTCTGACATGCTTTAATATTTGAATGATTTTAATGATTTAAATTACACACTAGGCAAGTTGGTTAAAGTGTGTCCTTTGTAATTTATTAATATCACTTTGGAAACTTGAATTTGGACGCAAATGTCACTTATCTGATGAAATCCTACAATAAATAAATATAAAATAGTTGTTATGGTGCAGCAGTACTTTCCTCTTGTTCCCTATGTCCTCTGCTGTTTGTTCTTCCTCTCCGTATGTTCCTGTTAGTCTTCTGTTCGTTTCCTTGTCTGTGTGTGGGTGTGTCTGTCTGGGCGTGGTGATCCACTACTGCTCCAGATGCTAATCGATCCCTGCGCACCTGTCACCCATCCAGCAATCAAGACCAAGCATTACTGTATATCTACCCCTGCTCTTCACTTCAGTATTTGCCATGATTGTCAGTTTGCCTATGTGGTACAAGCACTATGGCCAGCTTACAAGCTTACAAGTGATCCTGTGATTAACTCTGTCTTTTGTGGTCAGACTCCCCATTCTCCTGAGCTCTCTGCCAGTCTGCCTCACTCTGCATCAGAAATCTCCAGCCTGCTACAGTTTGCTGGGCCTGCCTCTGCTCGCCACTGCTCACATCGGATAAACTCCCCTACTTGTAACAAACAATTTTTAAATCTGTGATCAGTCTAGTGTGAGTCGTGCTTTTGGATCCAGAATTCTCTGTGGTTACAACAGAAATGTGTTATAAGTTTTTTTTGTTTGGGGTTGCATAATGAAGAAGGTGTGAGAAACGGTGCTATATACAGTTGAGAGAGAAACTTTGCGTGCCTCAAAAATGTTGGAGGAACACCTTTTAATTTCTAACAAAATCAAAGCACAGCAGCAAGAAACGACCACAAACCTGCATATTTGAAATCAGACACCAATGCAACAAAAGGTGGAGCAACTCAAACATTACATGACAGTCTTGAATTAACGGTTGCCATCCATGGCAAAAAATAAATAAATAAATAAATAAAGTTTTGACAACAGCAGCAGGTATTTCAGCACCTGGAGAATATAGCTGCTAATTAAGTGGAAGTGTCAGGGATGCCACTGTTCTTCACTCTCAACTACCTGCCAAACACTGTTCTGTCTCACAGCCTTCCTCTCCACCACCTGGAAAAACAAGAGCGACACAGCAACTCTTGAGAAACATGTCGGCACAGAAAAGCATAGAGGGATGGATATTGTGTAACATGTATTTCACAGAGCAGGTTTACTATCTGTCTGAAATAATATAAACATGACATGATTAGAATAAATAGTGTGTCTGATTTGTCTTTGGTGTCATCAGTGCCTTCCAACCTGTGGTAGTTTTGGTGGGGAGCCAACAGGGGCCAGTGTCTCTGTAACACAGACCTTGGACCCCCCTCTGAACAAAAGGTCTACAATAAACATAGTAATATCTTCCTTGTGTCGATATGGCGCTGATGTCAAAGGCAGCAGAAATGTGTCTCAACTAGTCGGATCCTTTAGGACGTTATACTGCCACTGACATGTAGTTATCCATGATAAAAAGTGTTCCCCCTGCCGCGGGAATTCTTATGCATTCATCGGTTAAGGTGGACTTTCAACTTCGCAAAAGTAAATAAAAAATATAACATGTGGATTGTTTCATCTTTTGTTTTAGTATTGTTTTATCAACAAGTTTTATGCAGAGCAATCTAGCACACAGATTATAAGAACACTTTTAAAGGCTAACGTTACATGTTACTGAATTTTGTATGATTCATTTTACTGAATTGAGAATGCCTTAACAAAACGAACAAGTTTTAGAGTCCCTCATAAAGCAAACATTTATTTTACAATAGTCTGACCATGTTATAACTGAACACATCGTTGATCAGTTGGTCGCCCATGTTACTGTTTGGAAGCTAGACCTGGACAGATTGTCTCCTTTTCAAGCAGGCCGCTCCAACAAATATCTAGGCTATCGATACTGTAAAATCAAGATCAACACATTGCTCGCCTTAATGTTACTTGACTCGAAATATACATTAAACTGAACGTAGCATTACGGACAATGCTTTGGCCTTGTAATCCACGTTTCCATTGCATGGAAAGCCTTTGGATATTGCTGGAAATGGTTCTGAGTCCCTCTCCTTAAAGGGTAAATTATTATCAGAACAATTTACTAATGCATTGCATTTAAACAACACTTTTCATACACAAAAAGCTATAACAGCAGCCTACTGGTCATACACTGGCTGGACACGCAGTCTGCCCAAATATGTATCCCCATCCATAATGCACAGATAATGGCCCATCATCAAATATTTAATTTTGTGTATACTTGACATCATGACTAATAACAGGGGTGAATAAAGAAGTTTCTTTATGATCTTTAATTATAATGTAAAAAAACTCCATTATAAACAAAATATCTTGAAACCATTTTGATCTTCAAAGTCATACAGGAAAATAAAAATGTGTTATTACCCAAAAATTTAACAGTAGAAATGGGTTTGTGCCAATTTTGTTGAAAGCAATGTAAAGGCGTATTCGCACTGGAAAATGGCACAGTGAAATTCATGTGTGTTTTTGCCAAATATATGGTTCTAGTAGCTTGGTGATCTAACAACTACACACAGTGCTAGTTATTGACCATTTGTCAATTTATGTATTGGTTACATATTGGCAGTTTATAATCTGAGAAGTGGATGTTGATGATAACCAATTAACTAATGAACTATATAACTATAAAATTTTCAGCTCTCAGTTCCTTCAAATTGACAATTACTTAAAAAATCTGCAGATCAATATTCACCAAGGTCGAACTCCACTGGCTGCTGTGAATTCCTTGGAATTAATTGATTTTAGATTACAAATTTAGCTGTTTTTAAATGTAGTTCTTATAACAAGATCACACCTCTGTCTCTCTCTCTCACTAATCCAACCACCCTGCTTTACTCATTTAATCCACGTGTGCCTGTCTAACCCAGTCACCTGCACGTATAGTAGTTTCAACAACAAAAGTTACTTAAAACCTTACGTTACCCTAATATGGATTACGAGCTTGTTCTCAGTCCGTCGGCAATCTGTATGATAATCAGTCCCCCTCGGTCTCATAGTTACATAGTTCATAGTTACATTTATATTTTATATTTACATTTTTAGCTGACGCTTGTATCTAAAGTGACTTACAATCGCTATATATGTCAAAGGTTGCACGGCTCTGGAGCAACTAGGGGTTAAGTGTCTTGCTCAGGTACACAACAGTGGATGTGTCACAGTGGAAAATTGAAACGGAGTCTCTCACATCAAAGGCATGTATCGTATGCACTGCGCTATCACACCCGGTTATATATTCACTCCTACGTAGTCAGCCACTCATCCACCACGAGCGTGCTCCGTTATCAAAGTTCCTCACCGCATTGTCCACTATTCACCATCCAGCAGCTCTGGCCATCCGGCTATGAGCACACAAAGCCTCGACCTGCTCAAGCAGCTCTTTTGCTCGCTCTTGCAGCAAAAACCACCAGCGCTGCCCTCCATTCCACCACAGCCACAACAAGCCACAGCGTTCCACATCCTGGACTCACTCCACCTCCTCCTGTTCTTTCTCTGTTGCCCTCCCTAACCAGGCATCGAGGTTATCCCCGATCCATCACAACCTCCAGTCCGTCCTAGCTGAGCCTATACTGTGGCCAAATTCCTAGCTAAAGAAGTTGACAACGGCTTTGCAATAGGTGTATTCACCACCTTTCCGTACCAAGCACCAAGTTGCCTACTTGGACACTTAATTTTGCCATCCGCATCATCACACAAGGTCAATCCTACCATTCCCGCTCACCGTTCCTATCCACTGCATTTCCATCCCACCATGATCACACTGTACTCGACAATGCGTGTAAATGCAGCAGAGACTGTGACATGACTTTCTTTCTTCTTAGGATGGCATCTCTATTCTTTAACAATGACCACTTAACCCATCATGCATTGAACAATGCATTGAACAATGCATGATGCAACACTCTCCACTGGAATCTGGGTCCACTGCGGTGGCAGATAGCTCACATCAGAGTGTCCGCTGGAAGTGTCTTCCCTTTCCCCCTACCCCAGCCTTCTACAAGCTGTATCTGAGGTAATCATCGCTGCTATTCTGTGGCGGCTCGCGTGGTACAGAAAGCAATTCTCGGTGGCACCAAAACCCTCTCATCGCACTATTCAGGATCGTGCAGTTCAAAACCTTTGCTCCACTTTACTCCCACCATCAGAGACACGCATGCTGAAATTCATATAGAGACATGCCGTCCGGAGTCTTGTCCCCCTGGGTTCCTAGTCACTTCACCCACCACAACCCATATTAATCCCCTTCATCCCTACCTTCTCGATCCCTTCACACCTTCCCCATTTGACACCATCACCCCTTCATCCTCAACCCATTCATCCCTCCCCTCTCGGCCCCTCCATCCTTGCCTTTCCGAACCTTCTCGCTAACCAAATAAACTACCTGTACCTTAATTGCAGTGGTCTCAGTAATTGAATGTTGTATGGCCTTTATAGAAAGGCTATCCCACAGTCTGGGTGCTAAAAAACAGCACAATGTCGGCAGCTAAGAGTAATCTTTTTTTCTGTCTTTTTATTTGTCCCTTTTTTTCCCTAAAATAAGACTTGATTGAAAAGTTTCAAAGAGAGATGTTTCTTCAAATCTTGAAAACACTATGTTTTATTTCCAATTTTGAATAAATAGTTCTGAAGAGAACGTTTTATATTTTGTAATTGTATCATTTACATTCACATCTGAGCATACCTTGAAGAAAACAGTGTGGAAATTTGAGAATGCATTCATGCATTATTGAAGCTGAAGTTAGTGGGGGAGAGAGCTTGATGGAGCTGTTGGAGATGGGGAGACAGATTGTCTTGGCTCTGCAGAGAAAAGATTGAGCTTATGGAGGTGAAACATTATTTATTTATTAGTAGCCTAGTATGATAACTAGTGTAGCATTATACTGTAATAATTAACCTGTATGGTCAAGGACATTGAATTGTGCTTAAGTAATGGTAATGGTTGTGAATAGTAGTGTTGCATGATAAATAACGGTTGCATAATAGAGTGGATGACACTGAGAACACACTACTGATATACCCTGAAGATGTTAACCGTTATTGATTAGGAAAACCTTGTCAAAGCAGCACTGAAGCATTCCTAAACTCTTAGGTTCCAAAAATATAATGAATGTTTCCATTCAGATTTATACAAAAGAAGACAAAAGTGCAGTTATATTTCTTTAGAAATCTTGCAAAGGTCATTGTCATTGTGGATGAAGACCATAAGTGAGCATCAGCATCTGTGCAGCAGAATAATATATCTCTTAAGTTGGTACATCTTCATGTGAACTGCTCAAGGGACACATCTGTGAACAAAGGTCAAAACACATTACATACCTGTAACATGCATTAATCATTTTTATGTAATGTAACCAGTGATTTAGTGGTGCCCATACAGTTAAGTAAATTAGTCCTGACCTCTAGCCAAGGAAGATCAAAACAATCATTAGAAGAATGAATTACACCTGTAAAAAAGCCCATTAAGTGCAAATATGACTTCATAATTCTTTCTTTCCTGTTGAAAAAAGTAGTTTGTCCTGTGTGTAGCACTAAAACAATGGCCTATAGGTTCATGTAATCAAATGGTTTTATCCCCATGGCTTGAACATGTTCTCTCCTTTGTGTGAAGTTTTATATTGTGCCCTGAAGGTGTTGTTGTGGTTGTGGGTTTTTTTAACGGCTTTTGGGTTTAGGTGCAAAGTATGTTTCACGTTGTATTCTAGTTCATGTGCTTCCCCATGTGTTGTAGTTCATTCATCACTTCCATGCTCTATGTTTTTAAATAGCATTGACTATGTAATTGCATTTGCTCTATGTTTTCTGTTTTACTTGGTGAGATTCGTCCCAGCACTTATTAATCACCTTGTCAGGGACCACATCCTTGGTCACTATAAGGAATTAGGAATCAACCTTTGTGAACCACAAAGCTCTGCAATGTGGCCAGATGTTGCCCTGTTTTGGATGAAGGTGATGCAAAGATGGACTAGGTAACCAACTGACTCACCCTCCTTAGGCAGTACTAATAGCAGAACACTAAAAAACGAGGACATAAACTCACAAAAACAAGAACTTTTATTGCTTACAGGTGACGAAAATTGCCACCATTGGTACATACAGTGGATAGAAAAAGTCTACACACCCCTGTTAAAATGCCAGGTTCTTATGATGTAAAATAATGAGACAATGACAAAGATAAATCATGTCGGAACTTTTTACAACTTTAATGTGACCTATAATGTAAACAATTCAACTGAAAAACAAACCGAAATCTTCAATGGGAAAAAAATGAAAAATAATTGCATAAGTGTGCACAGCCTCTTATAACTGTGAATGTGGCTGTGTTCAAAATTACCAATCACATTCAAACTCAGGTTAACTAGAAGTCATTACACACCTGCCATCATTTAAAGTGACAGATCAATCACAAATAAAGCTCAGCTGTTCTAGTGGGATTTTCCTGATATTTTTTAGTTGCATCTCCGCGCAAAAGCCATGGTCCACAGAGAGCTTTCAAAGCATCAGAGAGATCTCATTGTTGAAAGACACAAGTCAGGAGACGGATACAAAAGAATTTCTAAAACATTAGATATACCATGGAACACAGTGAAGACAGTCATCATCAGGTGGAGAAATATGGCACAACTGTGACTTTACCAAGAACTGGACGTCCCTCCAAAATTGATGAAAGGACGAAAACAAAAAGAAGCTTCCAAGGGGCCTACAGCAAAATTAAAGGAACTGCAGGAATTTACTGTCCTGTTTTCTTTTTCTTCATTTTTAGCTTTTTACACTATAACTTTTATTATATTTTATGTTGCGTTTAAACTTTTTTAAATTTCCCTGTTGCTTTTATGTTTTGTGTAAAGCACTTTGAATTGCCTTGTTGTTGAAATGTGCTATACAAATAAACTTGCCTTGCCTTGCCTTGCCTTGCCTTGCACGTACTGGCTGTGTGGTACATGTGACACCTATCTATGGGGTAGGGTGGCAAGATGGAAGGCTTTTCTTACAAAGAAAAACATCCAAGCACGGCTGAAGTTGGCAACAACAAACATCAAGTCCCCCAAAAGCATGTGGGAAAATGTGTTATAGTTCGATGAAACCAAGGCAGAACTTTTTGGCCATAATTCCAAAAGGTATGTTTGGCACAAAAACAACACTGCTCATCACCCAAGGAACACCATACCCACAGTGAAGCATGGTGGTCACAGCATCATGCTTTGGGGCTGTTTTTCTTCAGCTGGAACCAGGGCCTTAGTCAGGGTGGAGGGAATTATGAACAATTCCAAATACCAGGCAATTTTGGCACAAAACCTTCAGGTATGGGTTAGAAAGATGAAGATGAAGAGGAAGTTCACCTTTCAGCATGACAACGACCCAAAGTACACATCCAAATCCACAAAGGCATGGTTTCACCAGAAGAAGATTAATGTTTTGGAATGGCCCAGCCAGAGCCCAGACCTGAATCCAATTGAACATCTGTGGGGTGAT
>JAPMOB010250538.1:0-15328 GCA_029875015.1 Lepomis gibbosus | reverse complement strand
ACATTTACTTACTGTACTGGGGGAGGGTAAGTAAATGTACTAAATCATGTAAAAATAGGAGCCATGCATTTAAAGTTTTACTTAAATCAAAGTAAACTATAAATAAATAAATTTACTTAATTACATTCAGTCAAGCTCTGTACAGATTCGAGGTACTTGTACTTTACTTGTGTATTTCTGTCTTATGCAACTTTGTACACCTACTACACTACATATCAGAGGCAGTTTTGTATACCCTTGTGAAAACCTTGTATCTCCAGATGTGGTGATTTTGAATGTTTGTAATAACTAAAAGATGAAGTGTTGCTTCATAGATTTAGAAAATCCTCCTCCTTCTTAAACTAAATGAACTGTTTAACCCCTCCTTGAATCAGCAGGAAAATGCATCATCACAAACCTGAAAGCAGAAGACCTGTTCTCAAAGGACAGCAAGGCTTCAAACCATAGACGATGAGGCATTGCTGTATAGTTAACATGAGCTCAACCTTTAACATCAGCAGTAAAATGCACCACACATTAATGCAGCAGGAATATTAATCCAGAAACATCAGATGTAATAGAGAAACACTGACAGGGAACAATTTACTGCTCAGTACTTTCCTACTTTAGCTGATAATACTTTTACTTAAATAAGGTTTTAAATGCATGACTTTAACTTGTAGTGGAGTATTTTCTCAGTGTGGTATTAGTACTTACACTTCAGTAAAGGGTCTGAATACTTGTTCCCCCTCTGGTGCTTTTTACAGTGATGTTTATCTGAGTAAATACTACGTATAACTAGCTAATAAAATCAGATGGGTCAGAGTGACTTTCTGGGTGATTTCAGCACCATGGACAGAGACAGCGGACGGCCAACTGTCTGTCCAGCAGCTGCTGTTTCTTTCACTGTGAGTTACTGGATCAACTCTATAAGGGGTATTGATACATGTGTCTGAATTTTACTACACAAAGTACCGGCTGGTGTCAGCTGCTAAACTTTACATCTGATCTTCATCATCTGCAAAGCAAACTGGAGACACGTCAGGACTGTGTGTCAGTTCATGGCTCCTGATGTTATCCAGATGTCTCTGATCTAAGTGTTCATCCTCCCAGAGACTCGGGCAGAGTTCGCTTTGTCTTTCCTCATAACTGCTCTTCATGTGTTGTCTTCATTAACTGGTTCATCCTCCCACATCTCCTCTTCCTCTGCGTGAATGGTCTCCTCATGAACAGCTCCACTGCTGGGGTAACCTCCAGTTCAATCACAAGAGGGCGCAACAGGCTTTCTGACTGGCACACAACCAAATACTAAACACAGTTAACTTTAAACCACAACCTAATGATATAAATGCGCATGTCAAGTCAGTTATATAAAGTGTAAATAAAATGGGAGACCAGTTTATTCCTTAATGAGGTTAATCTTTTATTTATTTGCTTTGACAGAACTGCAAAAGAAAATGAACTTCCCCACATTCTTGTGGCTTAAATGAAAACAGGTCTCTATTGATCAAAATACATACATACATACATACATCTCCATACATCAGTTGATTGTTTGGTTTTTAAAACTCAAAGGAAATGGTGAGAAATAATATCACAATTACCCAGACCCCAGAATGACCCCTTCAATTATCAAAGTATTGGAAAAATGCCGATTGAATCTCTGTTGACTGAGTGATGACTAATAATTTCTGGTGTGTAAACTGTTGGTTAGTTTATTTTTTAACAAAACTAAAGTTGTCCGATGAAGTAGTGCATTAAAAAGAACAATATTTCCCTCTGAGATGTTGTGGAGTAGAAAGAAGAGAGGCGACTTGAGTCAGAAAAAGAAGTAAAGCAGGCGGATGTGGGAGTCAGATGAGCAGTCAGAGGAGAGAGTGTTTGATATGGTTACAATTTATACAGTCTCTCGATGTTAGAAACACCTTTTCATTTTAGTGTTGTCTGCAGAAAGGAAGTTTGAAACCACAGCAAGAACATGTGCTCATGTGGTATCGATCACATGAGCAAAATAGATAAACAACTGCATCTGACATCCTCAATCCTTCATCTTCAGCATGAAACAGACCCCGTATTTTCCTTCAAGGTAGGAAGTGTTAAAAAAATCATGCCTTTTCATTATAATACCAAGGCTTTAAAGCACCATGGAGATTATTTTGAGTGACAATGAACTGAATTATTTCATTATATTTATTTATTTATTTATACGTATCTTTAACACTGAATACAGTAGTCATTCCAACACTCCATTAATACTGCATTTAAATGCTACCTGGTCAGTTTGAAGTAAAAAAATAAAGAAGCATTAGTTGTGAGAAGGTGTATTAATATGATTTAAAAATGTATTATTAATAACAAAATATATAATTGACAGTTATGTGCTGGCGCAGTACTTGTAGTAGTAGTACACAGTATGTTGTAGCTACATGAGGAGGAGCTGAGAACTTCCCTTTTGGTGATTTAAAAAACACTGCAGCATGTTTTTGTTTTGAGAAAACATCTTCATCAGCTTGTTATAAAACGTTCCACATTTAACTGGCGCTATGTAGGCTAAAGTTTTGAAATATTCTACTTGCAGTTAACTTAAGTTTTGTTGTACATGCACATCATGTGTATGGCATTTAAAAGGACAACAAAGCACGGTGCCTGCATCCTGTTACATCCTGACAGTTTCCATATAACTACTGTCGACGTGCAGTCATCTGGCTGGCAGCGGTGACACATGATATGATTGTTTTTGTACAAACATTTTACGCATTTTACATCAGAATACTACACAGAATGTAAAGAGAAAGTTAAGGAAGCAAAAATATGTCGTACAAAAGCCTTAGAGTAAAACAGGAAGTGTTTCGTCAAGATTTCTTCACTTTTGAGGAATTACACTGTTTTATTTGTGTATTATAGCATTATATATTTTATTTCATTTTTAAACATTTCAGGATGCTGTCTCTGATGATGCAGCTCATCGTCTTCGTTCTTCTGTTACAGAAACCCGGAGGTAATGCCAGTGCAAAACACTTGTTGGCAGTTCAGAAAACAACTCAACGTTAGCAAGTTTAAATTTAAATGTTATTCCAAAACTATTATTGTAAATATTAGCAAATTGTCAGCTGCTTATTTAATTTTAACTGCTAATGACAGGTTTTTGTGTTTTCTACTGTACTGTATTTGTAACCAAACCTCTCACAGGCATGTAGCGCTCTGTGGTTTAGTCCGCACTCTGACGTTGAGGGATGTAAAATTACAAACATGCCACTAGATGTCACAATTCCCAAAGCAGTTTTATTCGGGCTGATGCTGGCCTTGTTCTCAATAAAGATGCTTGAATTGTTGTGCTGAACGTAACTTCTGAGTCCAAACTGATCTACAAATACTGTTTCAGTTAAAAAGACAGTCAGGAACTAAACCACAGGTGTGTTTCTCCTCAGGTCAGCCTCATCTGATTGGTTCGTCTCAGCCAATAGTGGCAATAGTTGGTGATGACATCGTTTTGCCATGCCGCCTGGAACCTGCGATTAATGCTTCTAACATGAGGCTGGAGTGGGCGAGGCCGGACTTGAGCCCTGGGTTTGTGCATGTGAGGGCAAACGGTCAAGAATATGTTGTTCACAAACATCCGACCTACAGAGGAAGAACATCAGTGTCCATCGACAGACTGCAGCTCGGAGACGTTTCACTGAAACTCTCCAACGCAAGAGTCTCTGATGAGGGAACGTACAGATGCCTCGCTCCTACACTGGGCCGAGCTGCTTTTATTAAGCTGGTCATTGGTAAGTGGATACACTAATTAATCATTTATCTTTTAATAATATGAAATGGGTGTGGTTTGTTTTTTACATAACTTAGAATCGTACTGCAAGATTCCCCTTTTGGCAGACATGTGCTCACACAGGACCAAAAAAAAATCCGTCCTTAAATCCTATTAGTAAAACCAAGTAGCTACCCCTGACTGCAGTGTGCAGATCGGGGCGGGGCTCAACGTGGTCCAATGTGGGCGGTGTCAAACGTGTAACTCCATCCAGAGCCTATTTAAAGGGCTCTGACCCCACCCATTTCAGCTGCATGAGACCCGAGAGCAGCATGCTGTCGTACGGAAGTAAACAAGGACCAGACCAGACAGGCATACTTAGCCGGTGGGTGTAATTTACAACCCTCACCACTAGATGACACTAAAACACACACATTGAACCTCTGGAGGGGCCGTGTACAGTGTAGTTTTCATTGGCCTCTAGCAGTGAGGTTTTTGGTTTGCAACCACTACGATTTCAATCGTGAGCTTGTGGGTGGAGAAGGGTCCGACTGCAGACTGTAGATCAGAGCATGAGCATCGGGAATGAGTGGCATGGCATGAGCCGTGCAACAATCCACATCGGGACGTTGTTGAGTGGATGTGCTTGTGCTCGAACTAAGAAAATAAAAATAACGTTCTATAGAGCCTACTTTTCAAAATTATCCCGGAAGATAGTCTGTTGTATTAATTTCATGTATCTTTGTAGTTTACCTTGTCATCACAGTTTACCATTGTTTGTTTTAGCATAACAAAAACAGTTACATCATTTGTCGCAGACTAAAATTAATACTTTGACATTATACTGGTGCTGCACAGGATAGTAGCATGGTCGTATAGTGAAGTACTGTGAAAAGCAATGCCATCACAACTATAGTATTTTCCAACAGATTAGCCAGGATTAGCCCAACGAGCTAACATTATTTAACTTGAGCAAACTAAAGTACACAGTAACAATGTATTTCACATGCTTTGCAGTAATATTAGTTTATTTAACTTTTATTGTTTATCTATATCCAAATCAAAGCCACAGTCTTTGTAGACTTTCCGACGTTGACCCTGTTTTTGCGTGACATCGATCTGATTCTCGTTTGACCTGACGGGCTCCAGCAAAAAAACTTCTTTGTTTGTTTTTAACCCTTACATGGAGTTTCAATTTTTAGTGTTAACGTTTTTAGTGTTGTCGCTGTTGTGTTCAGCATTATCAAGCAAGGGGCTGGGGAGTGCCACAGCACAGTTAACCAATGGATTTCCAGGAAAATCCAACGTTATATCTTCTCCCTTAACTAGCAGCATTAAGGCTGTTACAAGCAACTGAGAAGAGGCGAATGGTTAATTTTTATGTGAGGTCACAAACCGTATACAAATGGATGATAATAATGTGATTTATTAAATGAAAAATCTACAAATATCCACTTTAAAGGAGTAGTTTGACATTTTGGGAAAGTTGTTTATTTGCTTAATTGATGCAAGTTAGAAAAGAGTAAAAGTTAATCAAATACACAGTAGTTTATAAAAATGATGTTACTCGCACAACCAATCCAGTCACAAGACATTTCTCTTGAACAACAGAAGCACTTCTGCTTTCCTAATTCTTCAGATTATGATTTTACCACATACACAACAATTCAGTCTGAAACCTGGTTAAACATCAGCCCAAACTATTATAACTTGTTTGTAGGCAGACATCATTAACAGGTCTAAATTTTTGTTAAATCTCTCTCATTTTTAGGTGCCGCCTCGTCACCTGTCATCAGTTCACTGAACAGAACCAGCAGCAGTGTGGTGTTACAGTGTGAGTCTGCAGGCTGGTATCCAGAGCCTGATGTGTTCTGGCTGGACGGTGAGGGAAACCTCCTCTCTGCTGGACCTACAGAGACAGTCAGAGGTCCTGATGACCTCTATACTGTCAGCAGCAGAGTGACTGTGGAGAAGAGACACAGCAACAACTTCACCTGTAGAGTCCAACAGAAGGACATCAACCAGACCAGAGAGACTCACATTTATATTTCAGGTTGATAAATTTGTCCCAGTCTTTCTATAAATACCATGTTGTTCTGGGATTTATCATTTAATTTTATGTCTTCACAGTCCTGTCGAGGTATGTGAAAGGTGTCTTAGTTCCAGGATTTATCGGTGTCTTACTGGGTGCTGTATTCACAGCACTTGGATGGAGACCGAGGTATCGCTTTCCTTGTCTTTTCAAGAAATTATCACTGTTTAGATCTTTCTTTTACTGTAATGGATAAAAGTCGCATAACTAAGTTTCGTTCTTTTCTGCAGGTACAAACCCTTGATGTATGAAAGGGACCGACTGAGTGTCAAGCAGGTAAGAAATGTGCTTTGGTTTATAGACATGCATCACTGGGGATTTGTTCAGTTGATACAAACCATTGTGTTTTTGCAGTAAAAACTGGTTTCACTCAAACATGAAGGTGACATAACAATTGACCTTTTTTGTTGTTTACCAGGTGAGAGAAATACAGATTGATCCGAACAAAGGGAAGACACAGACATCTGACATGTCACAGCAGAAAACAGAAGAAACAGCTCTGACATGACAAGAACTTCAGGCAGAGTGAGGACAGGAAGTAGTCCGGAGGAATTCAAATAACAGGGCAGCGAACTGAAAAAGAGCTAATGGTAAAAGGAGAGTTCATTCGATGCCACTAGATTCACACTAACATGCTCACATTCATCATTGGGAGCATGTTAGCATTAGCATTTAGCTCAAAGCACCACTGTGCTGTTGTGCAGCCTCACAGAGCTGATGGCCGCTGCAGACTCTCAGTCTCTGTACAGACGAGACACAGCTTTCAACTTCTACACGGCAATCATCATCTTTTCTTCGGATCGGACACCAAACAGGACAAGATCGTCTAAGATGGACAGTTAGGACTTCAGCGATGATTATTGGTGTTGAACTGTTCATAACTGTTAATAATTCATATATATCATATATATTAGATTGAAATAGAGATATTATTGATATCTAGTTTGTGTTCTCTTTATATGCACCAACATATTTATGCAATCTGCAACTCACTTCTGGGTAATTTATACCTTTACATTATTTACTCCAGCACTGATAAGCCTTTTCTAATTGTAGTTTTAGTAAAAAAAACTGACCTGTATGAAGACAGTTTGTTGTCCAACTCTTGCCTGGACATCATAGCTACATGTTTGTTATAAGTTAACTTATATTTGCAAAGCTTAATATATTTGTTTAAGCCTGTATTTGTCCTCTGCACATTGTGAATTACTCTGGAGTCTGTTATTTTGTACTGTATGTGTCAACACAGCTGGTCAATAAAACTGGTTCTGATATTGATTATGATATGTTTTCAGGTACCTTCAATTCATCAAATTAATTTAATAATTCATCTTTTTAATGTAATCCTGGAATACTATATTAATGAAGTTCTCCATTGCCAGAAAATTATTAGTAATGTTCCACTTTTACTCAAGTAAAATATCTATCTGGCTCCCTCTGGTGGTCAACTGCTTTGATGAGAGGCTTTATTCTGTCCTTTAATTAACTGACTTTACCGTTTTATAATAAAGTATGGTATCACTATTTAGTTTCTTTGACTAATACAGTGTATAAATCCTCTGATCCTGATGGCTGATGCAGGTTTTCATGACAATGGTTTAACTGTGGATGTAAAAGCATACCTAGATAAGTCATCCTTAAATTACCCTGGATGTCCTGTAACCTCCCTGAGAACAAGGATCACCACTCAAACACACATGGCTCTTCCTCTCAAAAGACTCCTGAAACCTGATGAACTTACTTTAAGGAGTCCTGGGAATCCTTGAATGTGGCTCAGACCTGAAGGTTTGTTGCAACTTGCTTCTTAGCGCCTGGAAATTCCTCGATCATCATTATCTGACCTTTAGTCTTCAGTCTGTTGAACTCCTGGAATTCTCTGAAACCTGGAAATAGGCCCCTGGAAATCAAACCTCCCTTTGGATGTCTGACACGGCTTCACACTAAAGTTGAAATAGCCGGATGACGACTGACAAAACAAAACGATTAATGCATGGTCTCAAACTAATAAAGGACAGTTAACAGAAGCAGAAGTATATGTGGTGAGTGGCTGATGATGGACGGGAGGACAGGTGAGCTGGGCCCGGAGGCAGAGACAGACAGTGATAGTTGGGCTGTGGATGAGAGTGTGTGGCTGCAGGTAGGGACTGAGAGGCAAACGCTGCCATCTATAGGTTGAGGACATGTTGCAGCAGAGAGGTGGAGATGTTGATGTTTGTGATCTTTTCTCCACAGAGGTTTAACGTCAAGGCTGTTCAATTACAAATTCAATTGGGCCACATTTTAAAACCAGGACATGGTACATACTCTCATGCACGCACACATGCAACGTAGTTACCATTGTATCCCCTCCAAAATATTTAAAGAAAGTTTTCATGTCCCCACAATGTCTAGACCTGCTACATAAAGAGCTGTGACACTTGCAATGAGTGGGAATTAAACCACACACCAAAGGCAAGAGCACTAAACACTGTGCCTCAGATCCCACCCCTTTAACATAGTATACATACTCACTTTGCGCATATAAACATTCACCTTGCGCATACATACTTACTTACGCACGACAACATGTATGTGCAAGCAAAGTATTTAATTTTGGCCTAGGCGGCTTCTCATATTTGTGTGTTTGTGTGTTTGTGCTTTTGTTAAAAAATGTAATTTCTCTTCTCTTAGTAGAACAATGTGTCATTGTGAGACCTGCAGACCCGAACAAACCTACAGTGCAGTCTTCAAGGTTTAGTCCTACTTCTAACTTAAGACAACAAAACTCAGCTCAGACAACACACATGATCAAAACATACTTTATTTATCTTGTAGTAATCTAGTTTCCAGTGAAAAACCTACCAACGAGAGACTTTTTTGTCAGAACTGCAAACACAAAGCTGACAGTGAGCAAAAGTCTGATTGGTGAGAATGCAGAAGAAGGAGCACAAAACAAAAGGACCTATTATCAAAAAAGAAAGTTATGTGTTTTACTTTTGAGATGCATTGTTTTGCTTCAGTTAGTTTTATTTCTTATTTTCTGATGTTTAAGAGATTTTGTTTGCCTAAAGTGGCACAATTGTGATTCCATAAGTTGTCGTCAACTTCAGTATTGTCCACTTGTTTGCTGACTGATTTCTGCTCGTGTGTGTGTGTGTTTGTGTATTTGGAGTGGAGGTGCTCTACAGAGACACAGAAGAGGGGTGAGGCTGCAGGTCGAGCAGTCCATATACTTGAGCCCTGGAGTGGAGGGTGATCGGTACAGCGCATGTGAAACTCTCAACAAAGACGTCAGCTCCTGTAAAATGTCACAAGGAAGTACTTGACTTCCTAATTAAAAAGGTGAGAAAACCACAGCATGTACTTTTTATAGATTTTCATTTTCACATGAGTTTGTTCTGTACCCTGGTGAGAGGTAAGAGTTGCCTGTGTTAAATGTTGAATCTCATAGTTTCATTTGACTGCTAAGACAACCTTAAGATTAATTTGTGCGTTTACAAGCAATGTTGTATAATGTTGTTTGTATATATATGCTTTTATAATTTAATAGTTAATAAGAGGTTTTACTTTCTTATAGTAAGTAGGCTAAACGAGGTACATCCATAATTCAATGTTTAATTTAATCGATGATCTACTTTAAAGTACTATTAGCAGTTAGTGGTAGGTTATAAAATGTTAAATGTTCTTCTATGAAATTATTGTTGCATGTGAGAACTCTTGCTGATGTTGAAGCTTAAACATTTACTGTTACTGCTTTTTAAGCATTTTGAATGTTGATTGGATTAATTATTTTGTCACATAAAACTGGAGGGGGGTGGGAGTTTAGACTGAATTGGTGATTGAACTGGTGTGACAATGAGGAGCAGATTTATTGATCATTGTAATTTTTTAGTCTTTCTGTAGTCTTTTTTGTACAGAATTCAGATATGTTTTTAAACATCTTCAAAAGCACTTACGTAGCCCACTCTACGAGGAGAATAAAACAAAAAACATAAGATTCTTGTCAACACTTTAGACATTATCAGCCTTTCAGGGTTTTCCACAATTCTGCATAGATGGTATGTAAAGGGTCTGCTGTTCTGGTTCCTTTGTTTGATTTGTTTTTGTTTTCAAATGTGAAATCTCTTGTATTGAATCTGCAATTATCTGTATTATCAAAATTAATCAAAAAATCTTAATGACAAAAAAACTCTGCATAGATGCACGATGGAGTTACGTAACTAAAGTTCAGGATTACTAATTACTAATTCGACCGCCTGCGCCTCATTCAATTCCTCCAATCCAATCACCCGTGCTTCACTCATTTCATCCACCTGTGCAACTCTAATCCAATCACATGCACATATGTATATAAGCCTGTCTAACCCCCTTCCTCTCCCGTTTCTCAGTTCTCACATCCCTCCCCGCAAACCCTTTTTTTTCAAATCTTTTAATGGGCAGCATGGTGGCCGAGTGCACAGAACTGCGGCCTCACAGCAAGAAGCTCCTTCTCAGCCTCCTTCATCCCTGTCCCCTCAATCCCTCCATCATAAATACTCCTCATTATCCCAATAAACTACTTTTCATACCTGACATTGGTGTGGTCTTTGTTAGTGAACTGTATAGTCAGTCACAACACATTTTCAGTTTGCCTGTGTGCTGTGGTTTAGTCAGTTTAAAATGGGAATTCACATTAGGTCCAGAGAGGGAAATAGATGCGATTAAAAGATCATGGGAGGACTGTGACAAGTGGAAGAGCGAAAGTGAAACCAAAAAAACTAGAATCCTGGATTTCTACCCAGGTCATAACTCATATTTTTGTCTTTTTTGTTTTTCCATTTCCAGGAGTCCAGGATGCAGCAACCAGATGGGTCCAGTGATGGAGTGTCCTTCAGGAGCTGTAGTCTTTTGATTTTCCTTCATGTCATTCTGCTGATACAGTCTGTTGGAGGTAATTTCAGTAACACGTTGACGTGTTGGGAAACAGAAGACACAACTCATGAACAAAACAAAAAGGAAAAAGGAATATATTTCCATGCATTGAGGTAACAACGGCTCGGTCAGAATCGATGACACTGTGATCATTCACATCCAAACTAATGCAGTCATTTATTGGCAATATGTCAAATTCATTATACAATCCTAGGATCATTACAGTAGTTTACAGCCACAGAGTCTCCATAGAGCTTAATGGAGCTTAATGCTAATGTCAATATGCTAACATGCTCACAATGTCAATGATTTGTAGCATTTATGATTTTACCTTGTTCACCATCTTAAGTTAGAGTGTTTGCTAATTAGGGGTAAACACAAAGCACAGCTGAGGCTAATGGGAATGTTGTTAGTTTCACAGTTATTTGGTATTGGACATTTTAAAATCATGAGCTGATGATGGCACTAGAGGATACAGGAGTTAGAAGGATGAATTCTCTGGGAAACGTGAATGTCTGAACCGATCTAATCTTTTCAAAGTGGTGGACTGATCAACCAACGTTACCATCCCTGAAAACACAGTTGAATGTTCTTTACAATCAAATTTCAAGTGTTAGTTGCTTTTTATATTTTCACTGCCAATAACAATTTGTTGCTGAACACCCTGATACTGTTGATAGACCGGTGGGAACATTTTACTGACAGTCTCACAATTTCTGGGACTTTTCACAGTTAGATAATGTCACAGTCTGACTCAGAAAAAAAATGTGTGAAGTGAAACAGTCACCGACATTTGAAACTCCCACATATGTTGCCCTACATTATGAATGCGCTTGTTGTGTGTGAGTCAGACTCTGACGTTCCCAGTGTTTATTGCTCCATAATCTTACAAACAACTCTTTCAACGGTCTGTTGCAACACATTCTCCCTCACGGCTCATCACAGACAGACCCCTGGTCTAGACTGCTTGCTGTCGCTTTTTAATGCCCTGGTTTCCCCTTTTGCGCAGGGTGCTAACTACAGGGGAGCCAGGGGGGGGCTCTTAATAAAACATGATGGTCTTCATGGTCTTCCAAAAACCATAATTTGCGAAATTTTGGGGTGGTCTCTAAAATATTGACAATTACTTATTTTTGCCATTTACTTCTATTTTTCTGTTTCACCATGGATCATGTGTAAAATCAGAAGCTTCAGGCTTTATCCAGCCCCCACGGGGTGCCTTTTAAATACCATATAATGACAGTTGATGGTGATTTGCTATAAAAGGCAGTGCAGAGGAGGCTGCAGACAGATGACTGTGGATAACTTATGAAGTAGTACATACATTTAACAGATCTGCAAGGGCTTAAAATATTTTGGAAGAAAATATTTTCTAAACATAAACCCACTGCTCTAAATTCCTCCTCTCTCCTCCTCAGGTGTTGTCTCCACACCCATCATACAGGTTGTCTCAGATAACAGCAGCAGTGTGGTGTTACAGTGTGAGTCTGCAGGCTGGTATCCAGAGCCTGAGGTGTTGTGGCTGGACGGTGAGGGAAACCTCCTCTCTGCTGGACCTACAGAGACAGTCAGAGGTCCTGATGACCTCTATACTGTCAGCAGCAGRGTGACTGTGGAGAAGAGACACAGCAACAGCTTCACCTGTAGAGTCCAACAGAAGGACATCAACCAGACCAGAGAGACTCACATCCAGGTTCCAGGTTAGAAAGAGTTATGTATAAATTATATATGATGTCACTGTTTTATACTGTTTAATTAAAAAGTGTCGTTCTGTTTTGTTTTGTATCATTTCAGCTTCCTTCTTTGTCCCATCTCAGTGGAGTTGGATCATCAGTGTTGCTTTTTTCAGTAGCTTTTGCATTGGTTTTGTCTTGGGGTTCAGGTAACCATTGTCATCACAAGATGACTGACAGCAAGTTGCATAATTTATTTTATGACTTTTTTTTGAGGAAGGTTTCTGCCAGATTTGTATTAGCTGTGAAAGTGTAAAGCCCAATGATCCTGATTTAATATTTATATATACTTAGATGTAATGGAAGCCAAATGAAAAACAGAATAGGAAATATAAAATGTGATGCAGAGGTAGCACTCGTCCAACACCACAGAGTGCTGGATACCTTGTAGCCTGCTTTAGGTTTGTTCAGTACAATTGTCAGTGTTCCCACCTGTATGTCTTTGTCAGTTCACCAGTGACTCTAACTGGTTAGTCTGGGAGCCTGTTACACACGAGGAGGACATTAGCGGAACAAGAGACCCAGAGGAACCAGGAAACTGTGGAGATTTAAAAAAAAAATGTGGTCAAGAAAGATGAAAACAAGATTAAAGCTGACGGTCTTGAGTCGGCGGACAAACGAAAATATGCATAGATTTAAAAAAAAAAAAAAAGGAACATGACACCAGTGTAATAGCGTGAGTTATTAATGTGTTTTCTTGGTTTTTGTATAAAAAGGGAACTCTGGCACAGATGAGGAAGAAGGATTCAATGATAGCATAATTTGCTGCTTGACACTTTATGCTGAAATCATATAAGAAGTCTACCTGTCCTGTCATATTACTCCAGCTGCTGTTTAAATTTTAAATTGAAAGCTGTCCTGGCTGCAGTTTTGTGTAATATGTTGTTGTGATAAACCATAGTTTTTGTTTAAATTCGTCAGTCTTCTGCAGCCAATCATCTGCTTTTCCGAGTGATTGAGCAAACTGATAAGAGCGTCCTTGTGGACCTCGGTGCCTCTTCCTGTGTTCGTGTTAACTCGTGTGATTAGTAGGCTGTATTTGCCCTGCAGCCCTTCACCTCTTCCCTTTGTTCTCCACCTCATACTGATTGACCTAATCTTTGCACTAAAGCTTGTAACTGTTCATTATTTTTGTGTCACAAGCTGAACTTGCCTGACTACATGAGGCATATCTTGCCTCCGTTATCTTTATCTTTCTCTAATGGTTGTAACAGCATGAAATAAACACCAACATATTTCTTTATTTAACACATTTCTGACACTGAAGCCTACTTGACTTATCCACTTTTACTACTTAAGGAGGAAGTATGTACTAGTACACTTTAGTCAGATTTTTTTTTAGCAGCGGTGGACTGCTCCTGCCTTTAGTAGGTTAGAGCTGGACAGACACAATAAACAAAACTTTTTTAAGTGAAGTACTTCTTGCCAGTTTGTTACTTCTATTGTTTTTTTTAGGAGTTGAATAAATTACTCTCGACCAAAGAGTTTTTATTCAACACTGTGACAAGTGGGTTTTCCCTAGATAAATAAATAAACACAAAGGTAGAGACAAGAGATTAACACTTCGTGTGATGTTCAAATAACAAAAATAAATATTGCTGCAGTTTGGTAACAACTGAATGTCATGAATTGATCCTCTGGATGTCCCATGTGAAGAGCTCATTGGTGCAGCCCCAGGAAAACAAGACAAATACTGGCATCACTGGCATCATTTTCACTCTGGGAGAGCGATTATCTTCATTCATTTTTACTGTCACCTTGAAATCTGTTGCAGAACAGCTGTTTCTCTACAGTTATGTGTGAAAGAAATGCATCTAGAGGAAGCTGAACAAGATTTATAATCTCATATTACTAAACTTAAACACAAATAAAAAGAGAAGCTGCAACATGATTACTAAAGAGTTTAAAAGCTTGTGTTTGTCATCATACGAGAGACTTCAGCCCAAACTCACTTCAACTGTTTTATTTCCCAGATATAAAAAACTCTAAACTGTCACTTTAAGTACAAAATCTGAGTTCTTCTTCCATATCTCAGTGAAGGCATTTTGTTTTAGTTTTACGCATTTAACGGTTTGTAAATGTTGATTGGTTCTTGTAAACTGGTTCTTGAAAAATGCTAATTGTTGCATTGACTGCAAGGCTGAGCCAGGTGTACAGCAGTTTGATGTGATTGGCTTTGTGTTCAATAGTTATGGAAATATATTGGCATCTTAAAGAAAAGGAAAAATATAGAATATATATTTTTGCCATGTGCCATTCTGCATAATGAATGCTTTACCTTTTTGTACCTCGATTCCACTTTAATGGTAATACAGTTGTACTTTAACTAAAGTAAAATCTCTCCATCTGCCTCCCTCTGGTGGTCAAACTGCTGAACTGCACTGATCTCAGTCTTTATTCTCTGCTGCATTTTAACACACTTAAACACATCACAATGGATGATCGTGTCACTGTTTAGTCTCTCTGAATAATGTAGTAAATGTAGATATAATAATTCCTCTGATGCCTGCCATAATGCAGGTTGACATGACAATAGTGTTACTGGGATGTAAAACTGAAGCGTACCTGGATAAGTCTTCCTAAAACGATCCTGGAAATCCTTAAATATAGTCAAGAAGTCCTGGAACTTCCCTGAGAACCATGGTGCCTCTTCTAAAAAGACTGAAACCTGATGTACTTAATTTAAAGAGTCCAGACTCTCCTGGGATACTTAGTATTTTTATTTTGTAATGGTAATTTTAACTTGATCTAACTGTCATTGAATATTTTTGTTTCCAGTGGTAGAATATTAATTCTGAAGGTATATATATGGAGGTAAATCACTGCCAAAAACATTGAAAATGGACAGACTAAAAGTCACAAACAGGTATTACGACTTGTAAACAC
>JAPMOB010250536.1:0-20015 GCA_029875015.1 Lepomis gibbosus | reverse complement strand
AGAAGTAGAAACACTTTCTCAGAGACTTCTATACAATCACACTTCTTTCTGCAGCCGGTGGAGTCGCCCCCTGCTGGCTGTCAGAGAGGATGCAGGTTTAAGACTTGCAGCACCGGCTCACAGCTCGGTTTCACCTGAGCTCTCTATAAGAAGCACATGCAGCTGTGAGCCACTGTTAACCAGCTCTAAGACATAACCCCCCCCAGCCCACCCACTGTGTGTCACCTCCACTGATTTATCACTTTAACAGCCGTCTCGCAGGGGCCCGAGGGGCCTTTTCCACATGTGATGTATTCGCCCCCCCGGCTCTTCTCCTCCACATCTGACATGTATATGAGCGTTCATCATCATTTCACTCCACATTTGAATTCTTCGCAGGAAAGTGACAGAAAGTCAAACCGGCAGGGTTTGGAAAATCCAGAAGAGGAAATGATGTGAGAGCAGTTTGTGATTATTACTGCGACCAAAAAAAGATCAAAGGGGTGTTTTTTTAAATGACAACCAGGAAAAGAAAAACTCTATAGATCTCATGTTTCAGCTCCTGTCATCGATCAGATCGATCAGTTCTCCTGCACAGCTCTGGGATCAGCTGCTCAGTTTACTGTCATAATTGTCACGATGTGTTTTATTACGTGTTTATAACAAAAACACAAGTTGTCGGAGTGGATGATCAAGACTTGCAGATGAGACATAGCTCGTAGTTTCACTGACCTCCATGTTTAACAAGATAATTAATGTAAAATCTGACTGAACAGTGTCTTTGTTTTGGCACCACTTCTGTACGGAAGATACAGAATAAGACAAAGAAGAAGCCGTAGCGCTTTGCACAGCGTGCTCACTAAATGATTCATGACTCTGGCCCCACTCTGCTGCCCTCTGCTGGACAAACGTTTACTGTACATAATCTCTTGAAGCCGAGGTCGCACTACAAGATTTTAAGCTCAATTTGCGAGTCGCTGAGCTCGCCGACAGTCGGGCTTTGATCGGGGGCAAATCAACGAGCGATCGGAGCTCGCCGGTCGTTACGTGTGAACTACTTCCTCAATGAAGCATCAAAGTGGCCCGGCCGGATAACTAGCATGCTAAATATCTGGAGCCGCCGGCCGACTCGACACAAACATCCAGCCAATGAGAGCAGGCAGCTACTTTTTCACTACACAGCATGTTTCCAGCCCTCTCTGTAGACGATCGCTGCTGCCCGTGTGTGCTTTTTATCTTCATAATAATACAATAAAAAAACAACTGTGGTTTAGTTTTGCTTCATTTGCTGCGTGTGTTTAAAAGACCAGACTGAGTCACTGGGTGATGTGTGTGACCTCCTGTCACCGACCAGTCACGTAGTGTGAACGCCACAACGACTTCAAGCCTCCCGTCACAAGAGAGCGAGTACTCTGAAGAGCACAGCGCCCTGCAGACGGTAAGAGTCCTGTGGTCTGAGTTAAGCTTTACTGCTGCTCTGCACCTTTTCTTCCCATCCTTCTTCACGCCCAACCAAACGCTCACCGTCCTGTTAATTATTAACGAGTCACATAATTGAAAGTGTTAAGTGCCGCCCGTGCCTCCTTCATTCTTTGCCTCACAGATATGTGCTGCCCATGAAACGGTCATGTATTATGCAGATTGAGTGTTATTAACCCTGATGACCCGTAAGAAATGAGACAATAACCATTCAGGTCTAATTTCATTTGCATCACAGCCTCCGTGCGCCGCCGCTTCAGCGGACTCAGTCCACACTCTCCCTTTGTGAACCTTCGTTTCTGAATCCTCTGCAGGTATGGAGCCCGTCGACCCTGAATCTCACTAATCTGCATAATTAAATAGGGAAATTAATGAAAATGACACATATTTCAAGAAATGAACGAGAAGTCTGGGATTCCTCTTCACTGCTGCCGTTTCTCTACATGACATCATTTACTTCACCTCTTTTTCAGAGCATCTCTGTCGTCCTTCACAGCAGAGGTGTTCTGGGTCTCAAGACAACTTCCTGTCTGAAGGTGGGTTTAAGGCGTTTGTACAAGAAGTTCTCAGACATTTAAGGGGCTGTTTACTTTTACAGACTCTGAATGTTAGAGATAACAAAAAAAAAGAAAGTTGTAAAATTGTGTGTTATGAGTATAAAGGTATAACAAATTAATTAAGGTTAAATTCTGTAATAAGGTTTGAGGATCATGGCTCCATTAACATAAGCGTCAACTAAAACCTTGACTAGAGTTTAAATTTAGTAAAAGTTCATTTATTTCTTAATGTTCATTTAATTCTGTATTTTTTCTTGGAAGCTGTAGTAGCTCCCGTCTCCACCCACATGCCTCTGTGAATGTGGTTGTTGAAGGTTCCACCTGTGTGAGTCTCTGTAGCCCACAGTGACACTCTGAGCCTGAAGAGTCTGCATGAATCTCTGCAGGACTAAGATTGCAGACATCCAGCTAACAGAAAATAAAAAAGGAACACATGTGGAGGCGTTTGCAGCTAGGAGTTCAGAGAGAGAGGCAGTTCTCCTTTACAAAAATGTTTGTGAGATTTTGGGTAACAAACCCATGCTGAAGTGTGAAGAGGTAACAGCTCTGTTTTCAAAGACGTTTGTGTATTGTGTTGCAGAAGTATCCTCTGAAGTTAGCATGCTAAGTAGCCGTGAGAGGCGATAGATCATACAGCTGAGGCCTCCACCTTAGCTTCAGCTGGGAGAGGCGAGTTTGCTACGTTACAAGCTCTCTGAGCTTTTTTATTTTATTTAATAAATTAAACAAAACGTCAAGAAAGGAAATATTCTTCCACCTGGTTTCCTTATCAAGCAGAAAAATACACCCACACACCTTCTGAAGTCAAGTTTCTCTCTTTCACCAAACTAATCGCCTCCTTCCAAAGAACCACCATCTCTGCTGTGGTGGAAATAAACCCTTAATTTAGCTGTGTTAGATGTGAAAATATTTTTGTCTCTGCCTCTCTGATGCCCGACCTTCTGCTTGACGCCTCTCCTGTCCCCGCCTGAACCCGCCGTGTCTTGACACAGTCCCGGTCGCTGTAAATCCCCCCGTACTGTGTTCCCTGTCATCAGATTGGCCTCGGTCGGGTCTGGCTGTGTTCACTGAGGCTGCTGGGCCCGGTTATGGTGCCAGCTCGTCCAACTCCAAGGTTGCAGAACCACAGACTGACCACAGACAGGAAACTGATATTTAAAGTTTGGTGCTTTATCATTCTCTTCCCCATTTCTCACTGAGTATTGTACAATAAGTGAAACAGCGCCCCTCTGAATGCGTTGGATGTGTGGTGCACCACCGCAGACCGGCCTTCAGTCTGAGTACGGGGGGAGGTCGGGCAGAGCTGGCATCACTTTGTGAAAAAAAATAAATGATTAACCAATCAGATGAGGCCACTGCCTAACTGTGATTAGCCAGGATGATGCCAAGGGAAGCCAGCCGCTGTCTGGCCTCACACCAATCAAATCGCAGCATGTGATCAACGTCATTCAGATGAAATGAGAGGAGCCGTTAGCAACTTCAGCTGGTGCAGTTGGAGAAGGAGGGTGGAGATTTGGAGTTTTTAGTTATAGTTTTATTGAACTGTCACTGCAGCAGCAACAGCTGATGGAAGACCGACGCTAAAACTGGAGCTGCGCCTGGAGAGGAAAAGGAGTTTCAGTCCGCTGAAGTAACCTTATTGTTTATTTACGCATAGCTAATGAGCACCACAGACAGCACCTGCCACAGGGCACTGGGCCAGGTTAGGCTACCTGACTAATTGTTACTCTGTTGGCTGGGTACTCAGTTGTTAATCTTCGGTGATGTTTTGTTTTGAACATTTGGCCAAGCATCAAATAAGAAGTATGTAGGCCTATTTGAAACCTGCACCTAGG
Organism: Lepomis gibbosus; assembly: GCA_029875015.1. Lineage (NCBI taxonomy): Eukaryota > Metazoa > Chordata > Actinopteri > Centrarchiformes > Centrarchidae > Lepomis > Lepomis gibbosus. The sequence goes on along the minus strand of JAPMOB010250536.1, from coordinate 16,165 downwards.
GTGATCAGACGTCCCGAAAAATCCGGGACAGTCCTGAATTGCCAGCTGTTGTCCCGGCCCCTTTCCGATTTGTCCTGAAAATTAGACCTGATTATGATGGTTTTGATTATAGCCCAAATAAACATTAAATACTGATCCTTGGTCCAGATCTGTCCCGACTGGAGGTGAAACCATGTCTGGTATAGTTCTCTTGCTCCAGCAGGGGTTGTGGGTTATCTGTACATTGTGTCAACAGCGTTGTTACACTCGTCGTGCTCTTTTCCCCTTTTTGTTTTCTCGTGGTTGGTGGAATTAGGGAAAGTGTCGCTTCATGCAGCCACAGAGAGATCTGACACGCGCCTCGCGCAGACAGATGTGACGCTGCACTGATGACACAAATAAAAATAAAAATTAGGTACAGACAGGTGACTTCATGAACAAAATCAATTAATTTTAGCGTTGTGTTTTGATTTTCATGTATGTTAACGTTCATTGTTCATGTCCTACCAGTAGCCACGCCCCCCCCCCGTCCCGAAATTCACCACCGCTACTATGCAAATGTAAAACTTCTAACGTCTCCTGATTGAGTTTGTGAATGCTTATTTTTTTCTTAACCGTAGCCTATTTGTACTGTGCACTGTAAGCAGCGGGCTATGTATGTTGTTTGTGGTTAGAGAGAGAGAGAGAGAGAGAGAGAGCGAGCGCATACGTATAACAGATTGTGTGCATCTTTAAAGTCTGATTTAGTTTTGTGTAAAATTATACGCTGCACTGTAGCAGCACAGTACATTAGATAAGTGTCGGTTTTGCCTTCCAAAAAGTAGTACTTTTTCCTCTGCAGAACCCTCAGTGGGCCCCTACCTGGATCTGGTTTTCCTTTTGATGGCTCACAGCAGCTCTGGTGTGACGTGATGCAATAGCTGCTTTTTAAGTAGGGTTAAAACTTCTACCAAAAATCATCCCTACTCCAGGAGCCGTCATCGTCTCTGGCTCCTGCTTTGGGGTGTCTTCATCTCCACAGTGTCGTCGTTCTGATCAGTGAACAGACTGCAGTCACGTGACCCCTCACATGTAGTTCGTTGGGGATTCAGCTCACGCCTCTGATCCCTGAACGACACCACCGACTTTCTCATCTCCTCTTTCTTCGGATGCTTCAGTCTCGGGGGTCCACACTTCAAAGCTCATCCCTCTGCACTTCCTCCCTTCTCAGCAAGAATCTGCTCCACAAGTTTGATCATCAACCCCAAAATTGCAACTCTGTGTGACTTCATCGGTTATTCATGATATTCTCAGTTCATTCTTGATTCACCCACACCTTTGTTACTTCACATTTTACACCCTGAAGATGTCTCATGAGTTTAAACATGCAAAAGAGATCCTTAAAAGGAGGTGTGTCAGTTCCAAAAACCTTCAGGTGTAGTTCAGTCGTCATCATCGACGCCCGAGGAGCTCCTCAGATTCCCGCAGCAAAGACTGTCAGCATGTTTGGAAAGTGTAAATAATTACACACGACAAAACACTGGTCCTGATTGTGATGTTGCAAAGCCAGACGTCTGGCTTTCTTTCTGACTTTTACTCAGCAGAACAGTGTTAATCCCCCGGCAGGGATGTGAATCGTGTTGTGCACGTGTGCGTGCTCATTGCTCCACAGGCATACCTATTAAAGGAACATAACACCTACAATAAAAGACGATGACATTAGCATCACAGGGGTCATTTACACTGAGGACGCTTTTTTAAATGTGGCTGACTTTGTTTTTTGAAAGTATTTGTTAAAAATGAAAATGCTTTGAGAAATTTGGTTTATTTGCACAATGTGAAAACATGCAATGTGGGCTGTCCAAAAAAGTAACTTTTGCTAAAAAAACAACACAGCAGCTGATTCCTGTACTGTACTTATATTTTTATATTTATGAATAGTCATCTGCCAGCTGAATTTTTAGTTTCCCTATATTCTTTCTGTTCTGAGCGCTCTGTTTTCAACTCTTTTTCTACCAACGGCTCCAAAATAAGACACACGAGCCTCTGTTCCATATATGGTCATTTGCTCCCACGGCAACTCAGTCTGCCTATTCTACCCAGCAACAACAACAGCCTGGTAACATGCTTCAGGTCTTGGCCAATCAGAAGACAGTGGGCTTTGAGAGGGGGGGGCCTTAAAGAGACAGGAGCATCTACAGCTTGTTTCAGAAAGAGGCTGAAATGAAGGCCTACATGAACATTTACATTTATTCATTTAGCTGACGCTTTTATCCAAAGCAACATACAATTGCTGTACATGTCAGAGGTCACACGCCACTGGAGCAACTAGGGGTTAAGTGTCTTGCTCAGGGACACAATGGTGGATGGGTCACAGTGGGGGATTGAACCCTCAGCAGTGCTTTAGGTGTTAATTAAAAGGATGGCAGTTTAACTGCAACAACTGACATAAATAGCCCACACGTTGCTAGTTCTGTGTTCCACTCTGGCTATATAAGTTGGCAGCCCTCAAGTCAGTCAATGTTGTAGGTTGCACTTCGTAATGTCTTGGCATTTGTAACAATAACTTTTATGCAGAAAAGATGAGTTTATGAGATTCTTTATTGTAACCAGCTACCTAATACAAGTACATAATACTAGTACAAAACATTTCTACATCAATGTGCATGTAGAACAGGTTTTACCATATGATTGTATCGTATTATTTTAATTTAAATACATACATATATACGTTTTGTTGCCTTTTAGTTTATGGTTTACCATTTACAGTGTGTGCTTCCATGGGCGCTGACATTGTTTTCTGACGTCATTCAGCTGCTACTCGTGAAGTCGGGGTACAAATTTTTTCTCAGAGTTCACATGTAGAGTGGCGTTCCAGGATAGTTTTTCTAGTTGGAGGTCGGAAATTTCCCAGTTCTGAGTTGCCTGGAACGCAGCATTAGTCCACACCCCTCGCCTGGCATCACAGCGACGAAAGTCGGGAGAAAGCAGCAGCGTATCAAAGACTGAAACTAACACTGAAACTAATTAAAACTAAACTGAAAGGTTTGGAAAGTTGACCAAACATACTGAACTCTCACCATACCAGTCTGCGATGCCAGGGGTCAGCAGATCCACACCTCTGCCTGCCTGACACCTAGCTTACAATGCATGGCATCCCTGCAGGTGGTGAGCCCAGAATGGTTTGCAATTGGCCGTGAAGTAATCTGGATTGGGAGGTTTTCCAGGCATGTCCACCTGGGAATAGACTCAGAACTCTCTGGAGGGATTACACATCTCATCTGGCCTCGGAACAACTCGGGTTTCCCCAGGAGGAGCTGGAAACCATCGCTCACCTGCGACTCTCCGTTCACTCATCGCTTGTTTGTTCAGCCTCTGTGATTGCAACTTTCGGCCACATAAACTATCAGCAGCCGGCTTGTATCTTTAATAGGAATAGATCACTATCTCCACCACCAAGCGCCATTTTCCAATTACTGCAGCTGCCTTATTTCTCAGGACCGGATGGTTTCATTTAAAGTTGGTTGGAAAAACACGATAAGATGCCGCTGCACCAGAAAGCTTATTGGAAAAGCCACACAAAGGTGAGCTTTATGCTTGTATTCACACTGGATGTCTCAGTGTACATGCTTTCCCCAAACCTCCCCGTCGAGTCTATGATGCACATACATCAAAAACTACAAAAAGAAACTCGAGCTGACTCATGTGAAGATTTCCTCCTCTAAGGCGTCACTTTCCTTTTAAGACTCCGCCGGTCTGTTTCTCTTTGAGCTGAGGAAAAATAATTATAAAGGCATTAACAAACATGTTTCACGTGCCCGTCATCCCGCAGAGGGGAGAATGAAAAGTGTCCAGAAGTACTGCGTGCTGTTATTGTTTCATAAATCTCCTGAAGCCTTTCTTGGCGTCTGAATGGAAATGTTGTGTTGCGTTTCAGTCTGAGGGGATTTTATGTTTCTGTGTGCAGAAGCGTGAGCTGGTTAACAGGATTAGGATGTTGCTGTCAAACCAAATGTTGGTTATTATTGTAAAGTTTTAAATCTTCGGCTACATCTTGACGTCCAGTATGTGACAGAAGGTGACAGTCTGTGTCTTCGGAGGACAACATTGTGAAAACTTGATGACACTGATGAGTTAACAGGAGCTGATGTAACTCACAGTAACAGCAGGTACTGCGAGGCATCATGAGGGCCGTAACAGAGCTTCACATCACGTTCTCTGTTACAGATGTCATTTCCACTTGTCTGAGCAGGCAAAGGTGTAATTAATAAAACTGACCATGGCTGCGTCACTGACCCAGCTCAAAGGCCCCTGTCCATGCTGGTACTTCTTACTTAATGGACTTCATGGTTCTACGTTTGCACCTCCCCGTCCAGACTAAAAACGGCGACAATGAAGACCTAAAATGGAGACATTTGGAAACGCTGGCGACCCCGATTTTTCTTTTAAAACTCTGGAGGGCGTTTTAGTGAAGACAGCAAAAACAGAGGACTTTAGAAACGATGACGCTCAGCTCGGCTCTCTGATTGGGTCTTACCAGTCATGCAAAGCAGAAACACGATGCTGCTGACAGAGTTTTAGTTTTCGTTTTTTTATTCCAATATCTATTCCAATATTTTGAACCGTGCAAATAACACTTACAACCTACACTTGTACTGTGCATGTCGGCATGTTCTCCTAGTCTGTTTCCTGTCACCACAGCTCCCGTGTTACATTCAGTAACAGTCTCAGCTCGTTATTGGTTCATGCAAAATAAAATCTGGTGTGGTTCTTCCTCTGCGTTACTTTATTGTTTCGCCAAATCTTCTGTAACTACAGAACAGATCTGCTTCATGTTTACACGGGCATGCGCTCCCATTAGACTTTCAAAATAAAACCCTAGCGTTTCCAAACATCACAATTTTGAAATGGCGCGTTAATAAAGTCGTTGCAGTTTGGTTCGGTTTATGCACAGACAGTACTTGGTTGGGTTTAGGCAACAAAACTACTTGGTTAAGGTTAGGAAAAGATCGTGGTTTGGGTTAAAATAACTACTACGTACGTCAGTTAGCATGTAAGTTAACTAACGTCACTTACGTAACTTATCTAAATAGAAATATTTAATGTTGAACCCCGGTCTCCTGATTCAGTCCGGGTTCTGGCCCCCCATCCACCCCACCCATCTCCTTACGCAGTCTTTTCTGTTAAATATCATAAACCTGCCTTTACCGTCAAAAACTGATGCTACGGGGCTTCCCCCACTGCGTTAAACTGTGACGGTGAGAACGGGTTGGCTTTATGGCTATTCAGAAGCCTGAGCGTGACGTCACGGACACAACGTCCATGTTTTACACAGTTTTTGAACCTAACCAGACATTAAAGACAGCAAGGGTACTTTACTTACTTAATTCTGCTGTTAGCTCTGTGAGAAGTGTCAGGCTGTCTCTTTTCTGTAGCCTAATAATCTGCTAGAGCTCTTATTTATTCTTTGGTAATTTCTGGGTAATTGTCTGGGTTTTGTCCTCTTTCCCTCTAGTGAGGCGGCACAGAGGACGGTGATTGTATAGCTGATAATCAGCTGTATTCACAGGCTGCAGAGTGTGTAGAAAAGAAATTCATTGTTGGTTTGGACATCGGGGCTCATGTTGTTTTTCTAGATAATACGTTGACATTTAATTTAATTTTGCAGCGTAAAGTTGTTCTTTAAGAGTACCATCATCGCAGTAACATTTACTCAGTAACTGGCATATATGCATATAATTGCATGAGGAATGAAGTATTACACTGGTGAAACAGAACGTAGATATCATATTTCCCTGGCGTTAATCTCAACGCTTTGTGCTCCGTGTTGGCCTCGTTGGTTTCCAGATGCAGATTGATGTTTTTAATTGTCTGTCCAGATCAGGCAGCAAATCCCAGTTAAACACCAGTGTACAACACCAGTTTCATTTGTTCTACTTATAAATCATTTCCCCAATACTTCCTTCGTGTCCCAGTGGTGTGTTCAGGGACAGATTTATCTTTTTTATTTAAATGGGAGCAACAAATGACTTCATCCACATGTGATTCCATTAACAGTGGAAGATGAAGTGCAGAGGGCAGAGAGTGCCGAGAGCGACTGAATGTATGTTTTTAATATTCCCCACTTGTTTCTGTTTGGCTTTATTCATGTTTTTTTATGGACACAGCCAATGTGATGTTTCGGCTTTGTGCATTTGTATATTTAGCCAGAAACAATGAAAGCATACAAAGTGTGTGAAGTGTCTCCCTGCTGTGTGGGCACAGTTTAAAGAGTCGGTGCAGAAGCAGCAGGAATGTTTGCGCTCACCTCCCAAAAAATTTTAATATAAAAGCTTGGAGTGATGGTGTCCAGTTCAACTGATGCTGTCTTTATAGTCATCATTTCCCACCCATGGCTGGGTGTCGGTGCTTCTGCACATGAGCTTCGTTTATGTCTCCATTACATTCCTCTGAGGTGGGCTGATCTGTGTTCAAAGGTGACATGTCATAAAGACGGTGGACTCAGCTAAGTTTTTGATCGTGTCACATGGGTTAAAACAGGCTCTCTGGGGTTAGTAGTAAACTACGAAGTCACTTCAAATGCAAGGAAATGTAGGATGGTGTTATCTCCTTTGGTAAAATATGGTAACCAAGAGTTTGAACAGTGAAGCCTGCATGGATGGATCCATGTAGGCTCAAAAATGACATCTTGACCCTGCAACATGAGCGATCTATCTGTGATGTGTAGATAAGAAGCTCTCGGGGAATCTAAAAAAACAATTCAGCCATCAGCGACGCTGCGTTGTTTGTGTTTGGCAGGTGAGCCTGTAGCTCAAGTGTTCTCTTATTTTAATTCTGTATCTTGTTGCTTGTGTGTTTTATTGTCTTTGCACTTGTGAAAACACTTTGTAAGTTTGTATGTTTGTTGAAAAATGCTCTTTAAATAAAACTTAATTATTATTCTTTACTACATAGGACCAAAACTGTCTTCACTGCTCTCCTATTCAAACCTTGGCTGTGGCTTCGTCCTGTAATTATACTGTCTGTGGGAGGACACTATACTGACGTAGATAAGACAGGAAGCATTGAAGCACCTTTCATTAGCATTTAGAGGATTCAACCAGCTCTTGTCATGGCTGTCACTCAGATACTTCCGGGTCGTTTCACTCAGTCAGAACCCTTATTAGACCGCAGCTCCTGTTCGCAGTAGCAGCTGTCATAATGGCGGCCTAACAGGAACCTGACTGCAAGGCTGACTCATTACAATACAAGTCAGTTCCTGGAGTTTGCTCTCTCTATATAAAGCTCCACTGAGTTTTAGAAACCTCTGAGGTTTAATCAAAAATAACACGATTACTTTGTGAGCAACAGAAAAGGAGACTCCCATGGAAGTTTACAGTAGCAGGATTGTGATCTCTGCAGCCGGCGAAATGTCCCACCTCTCTCGTTTGTCCTCACATGGACAGAAAGACGACGTGTCAATATCTGCCATATTACAGGAAGTGGTTCCGCCAGTGTTTGTTGACCTGTGGGCCGCTCTGAGCAGGATAACCAATATCTGATCCAGCACACTTTCACTTTAATAAAAACCACCAGCGTCAGATACTGTCAGCTGAGGCAGCAGCAGGATGTTTGTCCTCTGTAGCTGGACTGTACCTGCTCATCTCTGTGATTCTTTATATGAATCTTGGTTGTGGGATGCTGCGTGTAGGTGCCTGCTTCTCATCCAGCTGTATGACACAGGTTATCGGTATTGATTTTCCTGTTGAACCTGCAGCTCTGCGCCCACAGACGGTGACTGCAGAGCCAGTGATCAGAACCTCACCACAGCACAGAGAGAACACTTTGCACTTCTGCCTCGAAAAATAAAGCTTCCAAATTAGTTCTGCACAAATGTGAATGTCTGTTTGATACAGTTTTGGGTTGGATGCAATTTTGTTTTTGGTGAGAACATCAAGTTCTCTGTAGTAATGCTGTGTTTTTCTACAGTAAACATGAACACATTACAGCAATTTCACTGGGATTAGTTCACATTTCTGTCGTCCAATAATCATCTTATGTCTTCATCTCTGATTGTCTGCTATTTAAATTGTTGTAGCATCACGTTACAGTATTTCAAGTATAGAAAACACAGAAAATACACAAGTAACCTTCTCATATGTAAATACAATGAAACAACAAGTGTCCTTGTTATTCAGTTTGAATTATGCAAAAACAAATTATTTATTGTAACTAACATTTTAGTCGAACACCTTCATCACATTGCTACTTCTACAGATTACTTTTTAGTTCGACATGTTTTTGTTTCAAAAGTTGTTTTATCGTTTAATTAAAATCCTTTTCACTTATCTTTAAGAAGGCTGTGCTTAGGGTAACATTATAAAGTAGTTGACAAATTAATTTTTATTGAATCAAGTGTATTTTTGCACATGGGCTAAGATGNCCCCACAATGGTGTGAAATAAACATTAACATTTATTCATTTAGCTGACGCTGCTATTTTATGTCAGAGGTCGCACTCCTCTGGAGCAACTAGGGTTTAAGTATCTTGCTCAGGGACACGTTGGTTGGATGCCACAATGGGAATTGAACCCTGGTTTCACACCAGAGACATAGTCTTATCCACTGCGCCATCACCACCCTAAAATCACTTTAATAGGTGCAAATTAAAGATACAATAAACTACTAGTAGCTGGTTAAAACCAAGTGGAGTATAGACCTGGGTTGTAGACGTAAACCTGTGTTGTCTTATTAGCGTGCCTATCATTTATTTGTCAGACTTTTAAACAGTGAGGTTACCTGAACTCCATTAACAGAAAGTCTGAGGTCAAATATGCGAGTTAACTAGCTGCAAATGTGAGCTTCTAACCTCAGACTGTGTGATAGTGAAGCTGCTGGTTGGCTGACGGGTCAGTCCAGAGTCTGAATAACATCTAACTTACAAATGAGGGGGGGGGGCATTTTACTAGTTTAACCAAATCCTGTAAAATAATTGCATAACTTATCTTAAGGCTCCCCTCAGTGTAAATATAACAACTTAACACAATTAAAATGTAACTTCAAAAACTGTGACGTGTTTTTGTTAGAATTACTGGGGGGGGTCTTACCCCATGTTACCCTAATGTTCGTAATGTAATCTCTGTAGCACGACTAAGAAATTTTTGGTTCTGCACATGGAGTTAAAATATAGTACACCGTCGGCTGTGCAGATACACTTCATATCATCTCTTTGTTGAATAAAACATCAGCTCTGCATGTGCAGCAGGGCAGCAGGGAATGTGTCCTCTGTGAGACGCTGTCATTAGAGACATGCCATCAGAGACCCATGGATCACACACACACACTTACAGCATATCATATTACACACTGCTAAATAGAAAAATGATCTGTGGTCGCTTTTGGCAATCCTGAGGACTAGTTGCTAGGCAACCAGGGGAGTTTCTAAAAGCACGGTATCTCCTCTGCAGAGGGGGGTTAGTGTTGATAGGGGGTACAGAAACATTGGACTGGGTGAAGTTGATTATGTAACAGAGCCTTGAAGCTGGCGTGTGGGATCGTCTCTATAAATACTCCCGATCCACGCAGCAGAGCCAGATCCTGCTGGATCCTGCAGGTGTTCGGGGGTTCGAACCGGTCTGCTTCCTGTTTGTTGAGCAACAGCAGATTTAAACAGCATCAGTGAAACACTCTGCCAAACACTGGGAGCCAAACGGGAAGTCACGAGGCTGCTGAGCTCTGTTCACAGTGAATCAGATCATTTCTCTATTTATACACGTTTGAAAATGTCTTAGCCCGCTTCAGGATCTAGTTTGAGCAAAGCCTGCAGACCATGAAGGCTGATTCTTCACACCACTATAGCTTTGGTTTTGTTTGCACGACATACCGTGATGCAGGCCTCTGCAGAGGAGAATGCACCTTTACTGTTGCGGCATTTTTTAAATGCAGGCTCAGCTGCACAGCGCCTCGATGCTGAGGAAAAAGTGTGTGGTAATGGTTAATAAACAGGAAGAAGTAAGAGGAGACTGTCCCTGGGGGTCATACAGATGTTCGTTCAGCCAGGTCGACCTTCAGACCTTTAAATTGCAGTTTTTCTTCATTGCTAACACAAAAATCTGTAGTGAAAGCCACCCGCATGAAACCATTGAAATGGAAATTAAACCTTAGGTGAGTCTTCTGACATAAAGAGTCCAATCCAGACGTCTTTAAGGGTTTTATTCTTTGCAAACAGTCTGCAGAGTGTAAGACAAAGAGCCGGTGTAGAAACAGGTGGTTTTACACCATTTAGCCAATTACCACCAGAAAAACCATGTACCTATATTCTATAAACACTATTTAGCCTTTCTGCCACGTCTCTGGTTCATTCACACTAAACACAGCTCACACTTTAATTATCACCAAGCTGTCATTCATTAAGGAAACTCAAACCAGCCCTGCTCAAACAGTCGTGCAGGTGTAAGCACTAACAACCAAAACTACTCCACAAGCAGTCAGGAGACGTGAATGAACAAAAAAAGCAACAGGTAAGCTCGCCTGTGTTTGAGAACCATGGATACAAACATCAGAGGAGGAGGAAAACAATCTCAAATGAGATCCGTGCTGCTGTAGCTACTCCAGCCCTCTCACCTGGATGAAGATGCTCCATGTTTCTGTTCTTGTTTTCTGCAATTTCTATTGTGGCGGATATGTTTTGGCGACTTCCATCACTGTGACTGTGAGCATGAAAGTTCAACAAAACAGCTGCAGAACTGTAGAATGTTTGAGTGGAAAATAAACCTCCTGAGGTGAGGAGGACGCCTGGAGTATTTGTGATTCACGTCGGATCAAACTTTTATTAAAGATTTATTTTTATCCAGGGACACGCTACAGTTATTGATTCATGGAAACCTTTTTATAATGTTTTTTTTAGCAGCGTGTTAAGACTATTCAGAGGGTTGATTGTATTTTATGTTTGTGTGTAATTTAAATGCAATTTAAAGTTTGGTTTCTTCTGAAAAAAATATGGTTTTAACTGCAAGGTCAAAAGTCAAGGGTTAGGCATTTAGGGTTTTGAAAAAAACATAGTTCACATTCAAGAAATTTGTGTTAGCAAATGAGAAAAACTGCAGGTCAGTTTATTCATATAATCTCAAGAGGCTTTACAGTCTGTCCAGCATGCAGCAGCTTCTGTCCTCAGAGCCCCGATTCAGATGAAAACTGTCAGGAAGGAAGTCAGAAGGTAACGTCATGTGTCTGGTTTGTGTCTGCACAGGAAAACATATAGAAGAAATACAGAACAAACAGTAAGTTAGAAGAACATTTGTTGAATTCCTCATTCAGCCAAACAAATTGCATGTGTTTGGGCACAGGCGTCAGGCTTCAGACTCGGAACCCAAAAGCAGACAGAGTGAAAGAGTCGTGGTCATTTATTGGTAACAATAATAATCTGAGGCAGGAAGTGGTCCAGTGGATCGCAGGCAGGCAGAGAGAGCTGGGGGTTTCTGGGCTTTAGTACAAGCTCGAGAAGGATGAAGATGGATGAAGATTAACAGGATATATGAAGAAACAAGAGCGTCTGATCAACTGGTTGGCTGATGTGTGCACAAACTATCAGTGACACAGCGATCCTGCAGGGACTGTCAGACTGGTTCTGATCTGAAGTAGGCCGAGGTGATTGGAGTGATGAGGAACAGGTGAGCGAGGGCAGCCAGAGGACACGCCCACCATCTCCATGCTCAACTTCCACAATGATCAAAAGTGAGTTGATTCCTTGTGAAACTGTTATACTCCACTTCTAAACAGTTTCTCATTGTTCGAACCATCGCATGCAAAATGATCCAGTTTTCAGACAGACATGCATGAATATTCTATAAATGTCTGGATACGATATACAAATGTACATATACTCGTTCTGTGTAGTACAGTTTTACATTTTGTAACTTCTTTTCCTCACTGTTGAAATCTGAATCTATAAAGCTCAGTGCGATACACACCACCGGGCATAGCTGACTTTCTTTTATACAGTCAGAGTGAACAAAAGGAAACATCTCCAGAGTCGAGTGCCGAGGTGAGAAAACATCCATCTGTTCTGACCGGCGGCTCACATGGTGACGACACGGTGCTTTGTTTCGACAGCTTTGGCTGATTTACAATGACACAAGAACGAGCTTGTGAAGCATGAATGACATGTTGTGCTTTTGCAGATGCGCAATAAAGTGCTGATGCCCCGTGTGACAATTACACTTACAATATAGAGACAAACCCCGAGCCAAAGCGACTGAGAAACTCACCAGATAACAACATCACATATAAACTGAGAAGAAGAGAAGCGTATGTGCTGGCTGAAATCTGACAGCAGATGTAAAAACAAAGCCTGGTCTGACTCAACTGAAGCGCTGATATGAAGCAACCCTCCAGCGGTTCTCTGGTAAATAAGCCGAGTGGAACATCCCGTCTGTGTTCGTACAGAATGAGAAGAAACACTTCAGGTTTCACTGCAAGTTCAATCTCATTCAGCCACTGTCTGCACAGGATGGATAGAGAGATAGAGAGAGATATAGATAAAGAGAGACAGAGATAGATATAATATCTATCTATAGAGATAGATAGATAGATAGATGATCCCTTATTTTATCTTTACATACACATTATTTATTTCTTCTTTGTTGTGCAGAGCTGAAACTAAACAGAAGGAGCTCCTCACAGCTGGAAAACACCTTGAGAATGACTAGATATTTTGTTTTTTGGGGTGAGTGACTAGTTCTTTGCAGAGTCTTTGCAGAGCACAGCCGGCTGTGGGTCAGACATTAATCTTAGGCTGGGTAGTTTGATCCCCGGCTCCTCATGTCCTCGAGCAGGACCCTGAACCTCTTACTGCTCCTAATCATGTTCAAAATGTTTCTCTGGCAGAAGCGGGAAGAAGTGGTTTTAACACACAAACACAACCTTACTGACAGGTAACTGTCCCACACAGACTGCCTTCTGTACAGTCTGATCAAAACGCTGCCTCAAAGACTAATCGGTGAAATGAAACTGATCTGTTCCTGCTCTGATGATGATGAATGGGAAAGATCTGAGCTGTGCTCTGCTCAAAGTAGTGCAGCTAAAATGTTACACACAGACTCTGCTGCCTTTCATGTGAAAGTATGGAACATGAGAAAGGCTCCAGCTGGAGGCGAGCAGTTCAACAGATGAAGTCGTAGTTGTGTTCACCATTTAATAAGTGTTTAAACTGCATGTTGAAGTTCAGTCTGAGCTCTGCAGTCTGAGTTTATCTTTCTTATATAACTTCACACTGTTGCATAAGCTCTGTTCTGACACCGACATGTAAACTTAGTGGATGGAAACTCTTTCTGGAAGGAGACTCTCACAAACTGTTCAAGCAAACAAAGCAGCTCTTTCATCGTCGCATGGTGCACTCTGGACGTGCACGCTCACTGAGCACCGATCTGTGAGTGCTGTTCACCGCACTGCAGAGAGTCCAGACTCCCACATTCAGGCTCTGGAGGGTTGGCAGCTGCTGCCCCCCGCTGGTGGATCCAGACTCCTGCAGCTGGGAGTTGGACAGGCGGTGAAGGAGTCAGCAGAGGGAGGAAAGCTGCAGAGATTCACTGTTGAACACAATATTTACACCATCAGAGTGAAGTCATACGCCGGGTGAAGTCAGAGCTGATTATTATTTAATCAGGTAATGCTGAGCTTCAGAACACTAAGATTATTGCTCCACAACAGCTGCAGTTTCTAATTTTACATTTAAACATAAGGTCTTAAATCAACTTTGCTATGTAGACATTAAGATTTTTACTTAAGTGTTAAACACTAACGCAGTGATTCCCAACCTGGGGGTCGAGACCCTGCAAGGAGTTGCAGGGTAAATATGAGGTGTCACCAGATGATTAAATAGACAGGAGGTAGAAAAACACATCTGCCAAAGATAAATTATTAGCCGCGAGCTAGCAGCATGGCTCCATCGCTTTGTCCCAGACTGAAACATCTCAGGAGCTGTTGGATGGATTGCGATGGAACGTGGTTCAGACCTTCATGTTCCCCTCACGACGAACTGACAGTCTACAAAATTTTGAATCTGACCTATCAGAATTTACCAGTTTGAGATTTTGTTCCATACCAAAAGAGTTTAGGTTTAACAAAGAGCTGTGTTGAATACAGGGTTTTAATGAAACCTCTAAATAGTGTTTCTGACTTGAGAACTGCAGGGAACTCTGTGTTTTGCCAGGATGGTTTTGTGTACCACAACCTCACCTTCTAAAGAGGGTTTTCTTTCAGGTGAAGCGCAGATTAAAATACATTTTTAGCCAAAACATAACAGTAATATGTACTTTGTACACCGTGTTAAGAGTGCATGGAGAGTTTAAAACTCACCTGGAAGACCACATGAATGCCTTTTGTCCCATTCACAACTTGTAGTAGTGCACATCACCCTCCTGTGGCTGAAAGGAGAATTACAACAAACTGTCCTGACAAATTCTCACATTCTGACATTCTCACCTGGCAATTTTTTTTTCACAGTCTAAACTATTTCAGATCAGACCCAAATGGACAAGCAGAAGGTTTTGTCTATCTTGCCTCTCAGGGCTTCCGTACAATTCAGTAGTAACTGAATGTTTGTTGAACTTGTTTGGTTGCTGTGAAAGCAGCCTATGAGAGAGTCATTTAAAAAGAAATCACCCAACTGCCTCCACAATCACATGTGCACCATCGTAGTGTGAACGGGGACCCGGGTGCACCCCACCACAGATGAGAACTTTGCAACACCTGCAGGCAGAGAAGCCACAGTCTGCTGAACATCTGGATCTGTGGGCTCCTCTTCACACCCAGGTCAAAGGTCAGGACGCTCCTGCCGTCAGTACGTCTCGTTCTGTCGCCAGGAGCGTGTGGTCAGTTTTTCTAGGATAAGTTGTCCGAGTCTCCCTGGATCCGAAAAACATGGTTAGATTCTAGTTGTGTTGCAGATCTTGCAGAATATCTTCTCCTTTTCACTTCACTACATTTACCTGACAGCAGGGGTGATGATTGGAGGCAGGTGAGTTGGCTGAGCTGGATGATTGGTGGACGGCAAACACGTGCATGAAGCCAGGAGTCGGGAGAGGTAGCAGGGGACACACACAGAAGAGACAGGGGACACATCACAAAACACTGGGGAATATGAACAGCCTTGCCCCAGCACGGCAGAACCAACTGCTGTCTGGTACTCATTTCTATGCTGATGACATTTTATTAACATGATCTAGTCCAACTCACTCAGTCCCACACTCTTTAAAACTTATAGAAGCATTTGGTGAACTTTCTGGATGCAAAATTAATTGCATTAAAAGGCAGTCTTTCCCTCTCAACCATTAAGCGACACCTCCTCAGCCCGCCTTGGATCTGCACCTTGTGAATGTAAACCTCAAGGCATCAAGAACCTCTGCAATAATCTCCAATTATCAAGATATTCAACTTTAATGGTCCCAGCAAAACTCCCACTGTTGTGGGTATAAAAGATAAGAATTATTTTGCAGTAAGTAGGTGGCAGTTGCAGGAGGAGAGGATCAATCTCACAACCATCATACTGCGATGTAAAAGTCTTCTTGATGGCAAAATGAGGGACGCTGCTATTCATAGTTTTCAGTCACGTGACATGCACGGTGACCTGGCGGGCAAAACAACAGACCAACGTAGTGGCTCACAGCGCGACTCCCCCATAGCGAATTTTTATTTGGATCACCTTTCAGCTTAAGAAAAAGAAAGACATGAACACAAACTGCAAGTGTTGGCCATATCCGATCCGTGTAACGTTTCAGCATCCACCGCCACATTTCAACAGTTAAAAACCGCCAGGTCCCTGCCGCCGCTCGACTGCGGTAATGTTCACTTTTACCTTCCGGTAAATCCCTCACCTAACACAGCCCAGGCTTGTCTCCTCAATGAGTAAATCTGAAAGCACAAGAACCATCCAGCATTTTGGCAACGCAAAAAGTAACAAACTCAAAGTAACAGTGTGTTACTTGCATATTGGTTGGCAGGCAGCGGAAATTAACTTTTTTGCCCTCCAAGGGAGCGTTTTCATTGGAGTGTGACGCCAGGTGAAAACTATGAATTGTCTCAGCTGAGTTTAAGTAATTAAGGCCCTGTCCCAATACCTCCACTTCCCCTAGATTTCTGCCCTAACCCTCATTTTTGCGCGTTCCCGTGTAGGGGTAGGGTGTCCCAATACCTTAGGGAGCAAGGGGGAGTGCTAATCTTCCCTTAAAATC
>JAPMOB010250534.1:0-49683 GCA_029875015.1 Lepomis gibbosus | reverse complement strand
TTTTTAGACGTTTGACTCCGCCCACATTGACCCACGTTGAGCCCCGCCCCGATCTGCACACTGCAGTCAGGGGTACTTGAGCCTGGCAGGAGGCAGAAAATAAGGGTTTTTATGTCCACATTAACTGAAAATAAAAGATTGTAAGAATTTGTGATTTAGCATCTAATTGCTTATCATGCTTAAAGGGAAGTTTCAGGATTTAATTGTAAGCACAAATTGTGCTCAAACTTATCTAATGCAGAGAACTTTATTGCTTTACAGCAATAGTTTAACATGAGTAGATTTGCTGAAGAGGACTTGGTCATTCTTCAAAGCTTGAGCTTTAACAGATGCATTGTGCATTTACACACAAACTCCCTCCTAGAGAGGGCTTTAGTTGTTTGTTATTAAGGTAAGCACCTAAAAAACATTTAGACCTATTTATTTAGGTCTCTTTTTGAACCAATCATTGTCCTCATCTTGAGTTATTTCCTCTTAGGCATTAAACAGTGATATGAGGACTGTAACAGGAAAAACATTTATGCATCAAAGTTTCTTCAGTTACCAATTGTCATTGCCATAGTTGTAGCCCTATTCACAGTGAAGTGAGTCTGCTTATCACAGTAGACACACATTAATTTAAGTTTTTGTAATAGCAGCAATATTTTTGGAATTGTAGAGTGATCATAAATGAGTTGTTGTCAAATAAACAGCTGTTCTAGTGGTGCTTAAATTTATCTGAAGATGTATCAGCTGACACGTCTTCAGATTGGGGGCCCTGTTTTCTGCAGGAGCAGTGTTTATCTCTGTTTGTTCTTGTATCCACAGGACTCCCAGGAGAAGAATGCAAACCCGGTGAAGGCAGAAGAGGCAAAGCTGAAAGCCAAGTACCCCAGCCTGGGCCAGAAGCCCGGCGGCTCAGACTTCCTGATGAAGAGACTACAGAAAGGGGTAAGTGACTATGACCACGACATGGTTAATAACATGTCCCTTTAAGCTGTTCTGGAGGCTTATAGTGGCCTGACTCCATAAAACCCTTCATGTTGGTTTTTCCTTTAATTTGTCACCCATCTGTACATATTTAATACATAAAAATAAGACGAATTAAACCAAATTTGAATAATGGTAATGGAAAAAGCTTGTGATGTTAAAAACAAAACATTTTCAGAAGCAATTTAAAAGAGATATTAAATAAGCCTTTCATAGGGTCCATGTGATTTACACTGTGTTTTGAAAGGAGGCAGAATAGGAACAGATCGGGTCGGAGTGCCACAGACCAACAAGCCTGGCGTAAGAAAAATTTAACGGGCCTAAAAACTGCTGCCTCGTATTAGTTTTGCCTGAACTTCGGGATACATTTTTGCATAGGACGAGAACACTGGATGTTGTCCTCGATCACTTACATTGGTATTGCATTAGGAAGGGTCCTCCACAGGGCCAATATGGACAGGAGGAACAATTGCAGGAACTGGTAACTCTTTTATGTATTTACTGTGACTGTTGTTGTTGAGACAGACACCAATATGTCAAATCCATGTTGTCTTTTCTTGTTCTTTCTATAGCTTGTTTTCTTTGCTTACCTGAAATCAGTTAGAGACATATGACTAAAGCTGTGAGGACCTCTTATCTCTTTTTCTGTGCAGCAAAAGTACTTTGACTCGGGCGACTACAACATGGCCAAAGCCAAGATGAAGAACAAGCAGCTTCCTGTGGCAGGGCCCGACAAGAACCTGGTGACTGGTGACCACATTCCCACGCCACAAGATCTGCCACAGAGGAAGTCCTCCTTGGTGACCAGCAAGCTAGCGGGCTAGCCTCCACCATCGTAGAAGCACCCCCAGCCCCCGGGGCACCCAGCAAATGTCCCTCGTCCTGCTCACCCATATCCCCAATGTGCCCCACCACCTCCCCTCTCTTCCCTTTTCATCCACAGGCACCACTGGCTTTAACATGCCGGGCAGAGCTGTATAAGTTAAAACTCCATTTGCTTGTATGTGGGTGGGGTGGGAGGGATGGAGGTTTTACGTGGCCCATGAGGTCGCAGCCTTCTCTGCCTTCCCACCACGCACAGCTCTGCCTCCTCTGCGCACTCTGCTCTACCGCCTCTCTTATATCTTGGTTTTCAATGTTCCAAGATGCATCACAGTAGGTGTGTGTCATCGGGCAGGGGTTGGATGGGGTGAGTTAATGCACTTTGTAGTCTATATAGTATGCTTTGTTTGGGGTTTTTTTGCATCCTAAATGACACCAAAATAATGTGTGTAAGGGAGTTAGGAACCATGATTGCAGCGCGTTCTTTGATCTTTATGTTCCCTATCTATCCTGGTGGCTGGCTTCAGTGGGAGGTGGAAGATGTATGTGAATTATTGCTTGCACACCAAATCTGCAGCTGCCTAGCTTGAGAGTTCTTTAGCATTCGCTGACACCATATTGGGAAACCGGGGGGAAGTGAATGGAGGCTTCCTTTCATCTCATCCTTCCGTCACTTTTCGTCGAACAAACCCAGAGGTCATCTTCCGCAGCTCAGACAAACAGGGATTTTTTTCCCCTCTCCGCTCATGTTGCTTTAATCTTGACTCCCTTTGCTCCTGTTCTCTCTCTAAATATGCTGCATGATTGTAACATGTAACAAAAAAAGAAATGTAACATGTTTTTTAAGGGGAGCGGGGCATCTGCTTAGTGGTAGAAAGTATCAAAACAAACACAAAGCCCTGAAACGTCCACAGTCACATTTCCTTCCCTCCTTTCCTGTTTGCTGTCCTGACAATCCATATACACATGCGGCAGGTAGGGGCCCAGGGCAAGAGCCAGCTGAGTATATCCTTGTATTATTTTTAATGGCTGGGAACCCTGCCAATCTCTTGAGTTTAGTCTTCGTGTGGTTGCTGTTGAGTTTCATCAAGACGTGTGTTTACTATGAGACTAAAAGATTTGTGGGTGGATTGAAGAACCATGCATAGAGTGTATGCTTCTGTAAATAATACCCAAACAAGCACTTAATTTGAGATAAGTCTGGCACTTTGAGGACTAGACCAGCTAACATGTCTGAGAGAAATGGTTGTGCTAAATCTACTCACTTGGGATTACATCTTGGGATTTCTGGCTTGGAATTTCTGTGCTTTACCAACTGAGCCAAATTGCACACTGCAGCTATTGAGCTCAGAGACCGTGGGTACCCTTGTCATCTGGTTCTCATAGTGATGTGATGAGGCAAACTAAAGCCTTGTTCTGGCTCACAATATTTGGATCTCATGGAAGTATGAAAGGTGATGTGACCACCATCCAGAAAATGTACTTTTCTGTCATAATTTACAGATCCAAACAGTTAGCGTTTGTGTCACATGTGAACAAGTACATTTTGACACGAGTCCTATATCTGATCACAAAAGTCCCATTAAAGTAACTCAGACATAGCCTTCATAGTTGTGTACCACAATAGCAAATATGCAGTGAAAATAGTTTTCAGACATGTAGGACAGAGTGAAAGAATTATTCTTATTCTGGCTGCTGGTTAAAGCTAAAAAGGGACAATGATTTCTCTTTTGTTGTGGGGGGATTGTTTTCTCAATGTTTTAACACTTTCAGAAAATATTGATCACTGTAAGATGTAGTGGCTCCTCTGACATATTGCCCTACTTGGCAGTTCACATTATAAACACTATGCTTAGTAAAAAGAAATACTACTGCTTTACTTCCCTGTAAAATTAGCTGGAGTACAGACCTACTACTACTACCTGTGCACCATAGAACATTATTTTTACCACCAAACTGACACACTGCACAGACTGATCTTTGATCTCAGGGGTGTCAGAGGGTAAACAGCAGGCAACCTGACAACCACAGGTGTCAGCCCGGCTCCCAAGCTCGTCACCGTGGGCTTAATGTGGGACCCTGCGTGCCTGCAGGATATGCTCACTCCAACACTTGGCAAAGTAGAGAGAGATTTTATAACACATGGTGAGGGGGCAAAGTGTGAGCCCGTGCTCTAATCTCCAGTCCCACCTGTTACTGTGGTCCGACCTCTGAAAGAGCTGAATGGTGCGATCAACAAATCTGCAGACTTTGAATGCGTCAGTTGACACATTCAAGAATCTGAACTGGATGCCGGCGCTTGCTGAGAATCAGCCTCCTTGTATAATAATGCTTCAGGGAACCTTCACAACCCACACTCCACCATATAGGCTAGGTTATAGGGTGCATGCACCATCACATCCTCATCCTCACTTGTTTTTCATTGAGACTTAAAAATGTGTCAAATTTGCCGTGGGCAAAAGAGAACTGACCTGTACGTATGTGCTTGTTATGGTGTTGTATGAATGCTCTGCTTTTCTCTGTTCTAGCCATTGTAAATAGATTTCAACAGGAAGGGACTTTTGTGTTGTTTCCCACCTGCTTTTCACTTTTTCATAGCCTGAGATACTTTCTGATTTAGTGGTTCCACTCTCCTTTCAGTTTAACACTACTTCTGCTTCATCTTAGTGAATTGCAGAGGCTATGTGAATCTGTATCATATGAAAATATGTGTAAATGCTGCTGTATCATTCAAAGACAAATCTAAGAGATGATACCCTGTAAAGAACACCTGTCCTCTTGATTCTACCAGTCCGACTCTACTCTCCCCAAGTATCTCTCTTTCAGAGTCCTATAGCTCCTGTGTCATAGTCCATCCAGTTGAGACTGTGGTAAAGCGGAATGTAAATACTACACTACATTTTAATGGAAAAAATACTTAAAGAAAATGTCTTGAACACTTTATGTCACTTTGATTGACATGAATAGACAATTCACATCATCTGTTTAAAAGCGTACAGTTCCCTGCTTTAAATAAAGATTGCTAAAAGAAATTGGGGAAAGATACATGTTCTATGAAACAACAGTGGACAGGAGTTCTTGAATGCTACTTGATGTTTGGGTTTGCACAGAGCAGTTCAACGAGAGGAAATAGCAGGGTATGTTTCAGACCCAGCACACAGGGTGTCTCTCGTTCAGCTATGATAAACACGTGCCAGAATGTATAATGAAATGACAGGCTGTGTGCTCTGAAGTACTTTTGTGCTGCTTTTACCTTATCTGTTTTCTTGTTGTTTTACAAGTATTTTTTTTTCTCTCTTTTTGTTTTCTTGTGTTCTCTTATTGCATAATTAGTATATTTCATCCTGGTCCAAGATAACTGCAGGGAAATCAGAGGCACCCTTGCTTCCAAGAAAAAAAGGGTTTACAAGATAAAGAAAATGACTGGAGAACACAGGAACGATTTTAAGACTTCAGAAAGTACAGGAGTACTTCGAATGTTTCAGTTATGTGGGTATTGGTAAGAGGATTTTTGTCAGTATTTGAAATAAACTTTTACATTAATAAGATTTTCTTGTTCTCTGCTGTATTCATTTGCATCACTGGTATATTTTTTGGCAAGTGCATTCTAATGAAAGTATAACAGGCTGAATCTTGTAAGTAATCATAATAGAGGGACAGAATGGGAGTACAAGCCCCTGACCACTAGGGGGAAGCACGTGATTTATATCTAACGTGCCCACAGCAGATGTCTTTATAAATCTAAGATCATTAAAAACGTGAACAGATAAGTAACTGCGGCATAACACAACTGCACGTACACCACGACGCTGTATAATTTAGGCTTAATTTATAAAAAGGAAATCTATTCATTTAAACTGTACTTATATAATAAATATATCGATTGAACAACTTCAGAAACTGCTTTATTTATTATTATCATCATCATTATTATTAGTAGTATTAGTATTGGGGTTGCTTTTATTGTTATTATAGCATTTGTTATTGTATTATAGTAACCACCGTAGATTAATGTAATAATGGAAAAACACAAAAATAACCCACAAATCAATCACAATCTTGAACCCTCCTACTTTATGAATTATAACGACTCTGAAAGTTTGTTTGTTTGTTTCCACGGAGCTTCACCAAACAACAACATATTAAGAAAAAACGAGAAAAAAATAGAAAATACGGATGTCCGGAAAGGGACGGGTGGGGGTAATGACGTCATATGACGCACGCTCCATATATAAATGAGCTGAAAGCTTCACTTCCGTTTTACTGCAACCCTGCCATGGATGATGAGTGACTGTTAAGGACAAGGCTAGCTTTTTTTTTTTGTTTCATACAGGCTAGCATCAGTCCTCTTATTACCCTACTTTTTTGTTAAGTAATCAAGTAAGCGTAATTTTAAAGCTAAAAGTAAAAATGAGTCTGCTTCACCCGACGAAACGGGCCGCGTTTAACGTTATGAGCATTATTCTTCCTCAAAATGGAGTCGTGGAGGGACCGATGCACTACGGCTCGGGCGATTCCTCCCCGCAACTAGCCATGGGCTCTTCTTTAGATTCTCAGAACGGAAACGTTGGGCCTAGCGACATCCCAAAGCGGCCCAAGATTCTGGGAGTTAAGTCAAATGGGTATGTACAGAAAACCTTTCAAGATAACAGCGACGAAATCGAGGACGGCTCGTTACCGTGTACGCCGGAATTGGAAAGTCCAATCAATGTCTCCAGTTGCCCAGCAGGGGATGAAGTCTTGGAGAATGACACGAGGCAACTCATCAGCAGTTTTCTGATAGACTTTACTGGACTTGCTAAACGTCAGCGGAAAGAAAACAAAGCACTATCAACTATGAGAAGAGTTGTGGAGGACGTTTTGGAAAAACACAGATACGCATACAATGGTAGGTAACTTAGTGAATAGTATGTGTGGAGTGTATAACTTGCATTGACGCATAGTCGTAACCTTCAGCTACAGGCTGTATTATTACACAACAGACACCATGTTTGGAAGTGCTGTTTTGACCAGTAGGAGATATTTAACTATCACAAAATGTCAAATAAAACAATAACGCTAAGTTAATGTTAATCTCATTTCAGTTGAAGAAAGTTGTGAATTCAGTTCATAGCCATACGGAAGCGTTGCCATAAATGTACAAAAAAGGTAGATTTGTGAGCCAGACCAATTTTTATTTTCTTTTAGGTATGATCAACAAACTGTCATTGGATGACATGGGGGATAATGCAAGTTTTGTAAGCTCAGTAGCCAAGAGCCTCTTTGCGGATGGAACCACCAACTGGGGTCGTATTGCCAGCCTGGTTGCCTTTGGGGCAGCAGTGTCTCAGTACCTGAAAGAGAAAGGCAGAGGCAACTGTGTGGAGCTTGTTGGACAGGAAATCTCCACATACTTGCTGTCTTATCAGCGGGACTGGCTGGTCAAAAACAACTCATGGGTAAGTTATGACTAATGACTGACAGGGTGCAGGAGAATTTTGTGGTTGCATAACTACTTTCATTGTGCAACATGTCTGCCTATGTGTCCAGTGAACACCCTTAGTTTCATCTAATGTGGTTTTTTTTGTTCTCCTTTATTTCCAGGATGGCTTTGTTGAGTTCTTTCGAGTAGCAGACCCAGAGTCCACAGTGAGGAACACACTCATGGCCTTTGCTGGATTAGCAGGCCTTGGGGCAACAGTGGCCCTGCTCATCAGGTGAATTTGTTGGACACCCAGAGACTTCTTTTTTTAACAACACGTTTGGACTTGAGACTAAGGCCATTGACTCTTAACTGCTGATATGATCTTTTTCTTGGGCTCCCTTCCACCCCCAATTGCAAAATAAGTGCTTTTTTTGCTGTGGACTTAAAGGGCCAGACAACAGGCGACTTTCAAACAATTAGGTTTTATTTAATTTACAAAGAATTTTATTTTTATAATAACTGTAAATTCTTATTCAAATTAAAATGGTATGGGCAGTCAGTTGACCTGATTTTTGCTTTATTGTGTTTGTACATACTTCTGTCACACTTTCTGAGTGGTAATGGTGTTTTGTTCACAAGACCTTGGCCAAACCAGGAAGGGAAAGCTACGTTTTTCCATGTCATGCAGTCATGAAGCCCATTTTCATAGACTCTATTTATAACCCCTGCCTGGATCCCCTTTTGTATGGACACTTTACATGTGCAGGCAGGAGGCGGTGGATTTGCATGGGTGTAGCTCTACTTCCTGCTTATGAAAATGTTGGATCTGCTCTAAGAGACGAGATCAACCACATGCAGGACTTTTGGCTGTACAGCAGTGTGGAAAGTTTGTCTGTTGGAACGAATGAACAAGGACTGAGTTGGGAAGATGAGGATGGCATTTGTCATCTGCACCAGGGCTCAAAGTGGTTTGGGAAGAATGCCTGTCATCAGAGCGAAAGCAGACAATGATTAATAGTAAAGACCCAGTTGTAAGCTTTTTAAATAAAAAAAAAAAAAGAAGTATAATTCAAATGCTTTGACATTTTCTAATACTGTTTTTCTGTTAAGAGGATTTTGCAAAAGCAGAAGACAGTGGTTACATCTACACTCATACAGGCTCTGTTCTGCTGAAATGAGTTGCCTCGCTCTTAACTGAGTTTAACGCCTTCGCACTTGTCAACCTTTGACGTTTATTTACACCACAACCCGAAACAGCAATGGCTGCTGTTTCCTAGAAATTTGAAGAGGCTGTGGTAGCGCCTTCATTACACTCAGCTGCATCCGCAGTTCTGCGTGTTGCAGTGGAAGCATGTTGAAGAGCTGTTGCACAACAGCTGAATGCACCAGCTAGATTCTGAAACTGGGGTAAACAGTTCACAACATCCTCAGGATTTCATAATACTGACTACTTCCTGGCTTGGAAGGTCTTTTAGCTGCTTAGAGACTGGTGACTCAACTGGGTGCGTGGACTATAGCTTAACTTTGTTCTGCTCTACTGTTGCTTATAACATTAATCCAGAAATACACAAATATATAAATATAGTCATTTAAAACCTTCAATCTTAGTGAAGACCATATGAATCCTCAAGCAGGGGAATCCTTGGTGGTGATGTGTGGCTGCACCCATGTTTGTTCAGATCCTCCTGTTGTCTCGGGTTACAGCACAAACACAACACTCATCAAGGTCTTAGGAGGAAATGGAGTAGAGCCTCTCCATGGTGATGATCCACAGCAGACCTCCCCGTGTCCTCTCCTGTGGCTGATGATAGTCACCACCCTGGTTACCCCTGCACAGTTCATTGTGAGGAACAAGCTGCTACACAATGGGGAATTGAAGCTGAGGCAATTTTCTAGAGCAGTTTGCACGATACACAAGTGGATTGGTGGTGCAGAAAAAAGGCAGCACTGCATTGCCTTGTGGCTAAATATGCAAAGTGCACAAAGTTTTTGAACAACATTAGTGTTAGTAAATAGCTCATTGGAGCAATATAATGTGTATGCATATTTTTTTTTTCTCTTCTACCTTGGGTATTTAAGTCTTAATGCTTTTTATTAATAATGTTAGATCCATCTTTATGGAGATGCATGTTTATCATTAACAGATTTGGCCTATCATGGTCCAGTGTGTCAAGATGCAAATAACAGAAAGGTGTGATAATTTTTACTGCACATACAGAATCCATAAATGTATCAAAGTAAACTAAGGAGATTTTGGTAATCAAACATGATAATTATAAATGCATATTAGTGGAATTAAAGTCATCACAAGATTAAATAAAGGCATGCTTTATAACATTTAAAAAAAAAAATCTAAATTGCCACGAATTTGTATACCACGTAACTATGGCTAAGCTATGTATGTCAAACTGAAAATGAAACATGCAGTTGACTATGTCAACAGATCTATTAACACATTAAAATTTTAGAAATTGTCATTGTGGTTAAGCCCACTGTGGCTAGATGGTCGGTTATCTTTCACAGCAAAAGAAACAACTTTATGAGGAAGCTGTCAAACATTCTTTCAGGAAAACAACAGAACTCTCTAGACTGTAAGTTGATTGCTTATTGCAGCCTTCACACTTTCCAGCTGCAGCAACTTTTCATATGTTATAGTGAAGTGCAGCTGTGTGGAGAACTTACAGAAACCCTTAAGCAGGTGAACACATTCCTATCGTGGGATAGTTTAAGGAGTGGTTTTAAAACTATTGTCTGCCCACATAATTAACATTCAGATAGGGTGCTGAGTTTTGATTATATTTAGCATGGATAACTTCCCACGAACTGCTGAAACAAAGTGTAATTCAGGACTAGACCTGTGTTTATCCTCGCTTAGATAATCTATTTTTCTATGCATTAAGCATTCATAAACTTGGATTCCTTTAGACTGTAAAATAAGTGGTTCTCAGCAGACCTTTTGGGGATGTGGACTACTTTGTTACCTCCAACAAGGAAGTCTGTCTTGACACACATTTGAGAAATTCTAAACAAAATGTTACAAAATAGTTCAGATTTTTTTTCTTGCTCAAGGTTTTCTTCCTATAGAAGCTTCCCACATTAACCAGCCTGCTGCAGTTTGGTAACTTGAGCTGTGAGCCAACGGCCTGTTCAGAGCATTGGCTGTAAGCCTCTCCACTTCCCCGTAGCAACAGCCCGCCCCTGATTTTAAAAAAAGCAACAGTTTCTGGGAAGTCAGCTGACGCACAAGTTTATCTTTAACAGGAGTACTCAGCTGCAGTGTTACACATTAGAAGCAGTAAATACTCAGAATTTTGACTCTGAGGTGCAAAGATAGGCCCAAGTCCTCGTAGTTTAAAGTAGCGCTGTGTAAAAGAGAAACAATCTGTTATATAAAAAAGGACAAGAAGTTCTGAAACATTACAAAAGTTTCTAGAGCTACTTCACTGGCAAAGAATTAGAGACTTCCAGTTCTTTGAGCTTCAGAAAGTCTTTAATTAAATTCTGGCCTGCAGGCTTTGTTCTGCTCTTTGAATATACAGAATGTGCAGAGCACCCCAAGGGTGTCTGCTCAACTTTTTTCTCTATCAAAAAGCAAAACACATGTCTAAATGTGTAACAGGACATTTCTGTAAATAAGCGTGTAAATCCTAGGCAGACGTTGCCAAACCAATTCACAAATGCGACGGCCAGTTGGTAAATTCAGCTTTTACCAAATCCTGTCAGAAGTACAGCAAACACATCTTTCTTGTCAACTAAAGCTTTGAGCACAGTTGTTTGTTCTTTCAGTGAAAATATACTGTGTAGTTTGATAGCAGATTCAGTAGAACCTTCCACATTAGGTAGCCAATTTGGTTATTTCCGAAAATGTCTCCATGGCACTTCTGTCAGTCATGGTATCAAACCCACCAACTGGTTCCTAGACTGTCAATCCTCTTTATAGTGCCAACTAGTTTGTCTCTGGGTTTGGTCATTGTTGAGGTGCTTCTGCACCACACTTCCCAGAGATCACTTATCACTTGGAGTAACCCATACTGGATTTTTTTTGGTTTTTTTTCCACTTGATTTTGTCCTTAAGTTCAAGGAGGTGGCAATCTTTACTGCACATCCTTGGCTGCTAAAGCCAACTTCTTAGTTATTAATTTCATTCCAAAATTAGAATTCTGCAATTAGAAATGTAAAACCACCACTTCCTATTTGCCAGAAGCCTTTTCCCTGGACACATCTGTCCATAATACTTTATGCAAAAAGTGATTTGCATTTGCTCTCTGGTTTAAAAAAAATAAAAAAACATGCAAACACTTTGTTCCTTGTTATGTCTGCTGAAATACACAAACCTTCCACTTATTCCTACAGTAATCTTTAATTGGATATCAACACATTCCCCTGTATGACCTGGTTGGTATGTAAAGCAGACATGTTCTGTCAGTGGTCCTGGTAATGTCCATTAACCCAAAGCCAAAACAGCTTTTGTATTGGTAACGTCAGTCTGTACTGACCGATTAGGAGGTAAAATTGATTGATATGCAATTTAGGTTACTCTTTGGATGAAAATATGTTTACTTATCTACGAAGTTAGAGAAACGAAAAAATAAAGTAAGCAAGTGGCTGTTATTTTCCGAGATCTCAGTTGGGCGTTGGCCATTTTATACACCAATGTCAAACTAATAATCAATTAATCAGAACAAAATCATAGATTAAGTGATACTAATAACGCTGTTAGTCTCAGTCCTAACTAAAAAGAAACTTTTGCCCAAATCTTTTGACACTGTCCTCCTTATTGCAGTGTCACACTCACCCTTTCACCCTTTTTTTCTTTATGTGCGAAACAGGAAAATGCTTACTGTCCTGGTTTTTCTCAGAATTTGTGAGTTCTCTGTACAGGCAAAGTTCATTCAATACATTGCTAGATATATATTGAGTATTGAGCTATAGGACTCAGAGTAGAAAAATAGCTTTTAAACTGAAGTTTTAAGACAGTCAGAGATGATAGGTCAAAGGGCTCTCTACTTATCACAGATCAAACTGAATCCACTGGGTGATGTGTCATGTTTCCTTCTGCGTGAGTCACCCTGTCGTTTGAAACTTTATTCTTTGGCTGATGACCACAGTACATTATTAAAAGACGACTCATCCATGTTGGTCGTTGTGATCTGCCCACATCATTTCAAACTGCAGCCTTCAGCCCCTGACCTCATAAAATCTTCACTTTGTTCAGTGTTCGTGTTTTAAATTGTGATCATGAATTCTGAAATAATCATGAAATAACAACCTTAAATTAAACAATTTTAGTACTTCATTTAAAATTTAGATTTTTATAGTTAATCGTCTTAGAGGAATCACTTGAACTTGCTTTTTTTGAAAAATGTTTTCATTAGCGCACTATGTTAACTTGGAGGGCTTCACTAAAATCCGAGGGGCCGAAATAGTTTGCGTAAAGTGAATGACAAATGTTTAAAGGCTTAAATTATTTTGAAACATTTTAAATAAATAGCTAAAAGTAACAGATAAATGGTCCAGCTCCTGCCACTTCAAGTGACGGTAATACCAAAGCAAACTTGACCAACGTGACACTGTCGAAATCAGCCGGAAATGAACACATTTGGAACATGACGTGTGGGGTTCTTGAGGCGGTACTTGAGTTCATCTGAGGGAGATCTGGGGATTCCTCTGACAAGGAAGGACGGGAATCACTATGTTCGCGAAATATGGTGCTAGTTTCCAAAACTTTATGCAAAAGCATGTACATGTATTTTAGGGGTGCTGCCTCCCTGTGTTGTAATAGAACACAATGTTTTCACTGAAACAACTAGGGGGACGTTTATTCACAGATTCCTGCATAATATAACGAAATGATTTTATCTGAGTAGTTTTAAGGATCTCTGATACTTTCATACTGATATTTTTGATACATCAACTGGGCAGTTTTTTTGTGGTCTCTTGTGACGCATCTGAGTTATCATGAATATGTTGCAGTGTACTTTTCCGTCAAATCACTGGCTACTGTGAGACGGCTGCTACGTGTCATTTCTGCAGAAGTTGTTGTAATCGTCTTCTGTTTCTCGGTACACAGTGTACTCTAAAGCAGGTCATCCACCCTGCATTAGGTCATTGGAGACTTTCCATGTTTTGTTTAAAAGAGGAAAGAACAGGTCAGTAACAAGGCTACCATTCTGTCCGGAAGGGTGGTGTTCCCAGCAATATTCCCAGCTTGTTATGAAATAGCCGGAAATTTGGTCTAAGAATAAATGCTGTTCCCAAGCAGTGTATACAAGGCACTCCAAAAGTGGCACACAGGAAACTGTTTCTACCCAGTTGAGACTTAACTTGTATTCTTCCTTATTCTTATTATTACAGTTTGCAGATGAGAATCATAGTGAAAGAGCAAATAAAAACAAACTAGGAGCAAAAAAGGCATTTTTAAACTTTTTTTATTTATTTATTCCTCTGTATTTCTTTTGCATAGACTCAAAAATACACAAGGAGTATGGTACAAATCATCCATAATGATTCCTATTCATATCAAGAAAAAGAAAGAGGAAGAATTAACCACATAGTCAAATGCAAACATGACAGATACAGTACAAGTTTTATTTCTGCATTTTTACAATGGAGCAGGAAATCTACCAGAAGATTTCAGGCTTTGATCTAGTTTAAAAGCGACTGCTCAGCAGATGACTGTTAAAATGTGACTGAATGCTCCAGAAAAAAGTGAACCTCGGTTTGAGAATGAGTTTGTGTTATAGTTTCGCAACTCAGTGTGTTTATATGCATTTACTTAACTAGCTTATTATAACTTGATTTCTTAAATGTGATGTTAAAAAGAGACCTGGTTAAAATTATGTGGGTAAAGATCAGATCAACTTGTCAGGGGGCCCTAGCGCAAAGAGTTGCTGTTTGGTCCCTACTGATACCCCACCTATCACCCTCTCTGCAATGTGTTTGTACCACACTGGAATGATAGTTAACAACAGTGTTTCTGGTAATTTCAATGAGCACTTTAGAAATGCACTATATAGGTTTTGAGACACATCCCCTCTACTGGGCATGGACACAAAATGACCTAATAATGCAGGACCCGCCACAGTTGATATTGTCTTTTAGTGATGCAAATTCTCAAAAAAATTATCAAAGCCATATGACATGCAGTGAACCTGCCCAGCTTGCAATTTATCCTAGGTAAAGGAATAAAAGAATCCCTACTGCAGTTAGATTTCAGCTTAAGAAACCGGAGTTCTGGGCCATGTTTAGGTTTAAGTTTTAGTTTATAAACTGACAGCAGTGTGGTGAGATGAAAGGAAATATCATCACTTGCTGTCCATCCTTCCAGTATACAGTATGTACAGTTTATATGAACAAAGTAGTGAAATGTAATATACATTTCCACTATAAAGAATCATTATAACTATTCCTGTTCTCTTACTACAACGTAAGGCCAAATGCTTACAGGCCCAAAAGATAAAAAATGTAAAAAGATTCAAACCGTATGGCACTTTGATTAAAAATGTGGTTTAGGTAAAATCTGATTCCTGACCAGCTGCAGGTACATTTTTACAGTAACCGGGTTATTACAGTGCTAGTTATTGGGTTCTAATTTCCTGCCTGAATCAGGTTTCTCCCGCAGCCTAGGTTTCTTCTTCACACTGAAAAACGCACTACAAGTCATTCAATCTTCAGAATTGATCAAAAAACACAAATCTGAAACTGGCAGACAATCAAAGTAGGAACGCTAATTCCAACCTTTTTCTGCACACACTTTTTGTTGATGACACAGTTGTTATCGAAATATGAAACTGGGTGACTGAGAAGTAGGTCACCTATTTCTTTTTTAGCTACTAAACCTATATGAACTGTGACAGAATATGTATTTGCTCTGGAGCCTCTGCCTTGTGTTTGCATAAGCATCATGGCTTAGAGGCAAGGCGTCTCTATCCTTTGACTTCTGGTATTTCGAGGTCAAACTGTGACAGGTCTGGGCTTGTTTGTCCTGAGTGTTCCGAGGTGTGATGTTGTTATGTCTGGATAACCCATCAGGTAGGTGGAGGGTCAGATGGTCAGAGTCAGTTACAGCTTGTAAGCCCCCACCCACCCTGCCTTCCTTCACCTTTTGTTTGGAATCCACTTTTTTGCCAAGTATTGATGGTGGTTTGTTGACGTCTGTAGCCTCCAACATTTCACACAACAATGGAGCACAGGGGTTCAAAAGCCAATGAACCCAGCTGCAACAGTGCTGCTGATAGTCATCCGTTTATGTGGTCATTTGGAGAAGCTCAGCATGTGGCGGTGTGTAATTCATGTGATCATTTTCCCATTACAAATGTGGAGTCATGCATCTTTGGATCACATGCTTGATACCATGGCTCTTCTCTGAATGGATGAGTGTGTTGAAATCCTGGTTTTAGGTGGAGGATGGCTCGAGGACAAGTTCAAGAGATGACCTCATTGCCAGCAGGATAATTATAGACCCCTTCTTCTCCCCTCATCTGAAGCTGGGATCAGCACTTGGTCAGCAAAAAATGAACACTGACTCTTGAGGAATGAATCATGGCATTACATCTCCCAGTGCTAGGGCTCAAAAGCTACTATACAAGCAAAACCACAAAATTGGTGTCAGGCAAAAGTGCTGCACAGAGGACAAACATGATGACTCGTACCCTAATAATGTCTGGCTGTCTGTCCATCCGTCTGTCTATCTATGGCTGTGTTCAAAATGCGTAAAAATGCTGTCTCAGGAGGGGTCTAACAGGGCAACTGCCCCCATAACGGTCCATTTTGAAAGTGGCATTGATGCTGCCCATTACCCATAAGTCTGTGCGGTAGCTCACAAAGAATCAGAATCAGCATCAGCTTTATCGCCAGGTATGTGTACACATACGAGGAATTTGACTTACGATTGTACATTACTCACAATGTGCTTACTTATACAATAATAAACAGAACAGTATGAACAACTCTGAAATAGAGACTGATGAAAAAATACTAAGTGGTAGCCAGTAAACAGGTGGCTGTATGGAGACAGAGTTACTGGGTGGAAGTAGTTAAGGAATTGTTCCTGACAGTGAGTCAGAAGTCAGCTGTTCATCAGCTGTTCCTGTGTCTGTTGGTTTTGGTGTACATTGCTCTGTAGCGCCTACCAGAGGGGAGAAGTTGGAACAGGTTGTGTCCGGGGTGAGATGGGTCTGCAGTGATGTTTCCTGCCTGTTTCCTGACTCTGGAAATGTATAAGTCCTGAATGGAGGACATGTTGGCACCGATAATTTTCTTATGCAGATCTGACTGTCCGTTGTAGTCTGATCCTGGCCTTTTTTGACGGCAGATCCAAACCAGATAGCGATGGAGGTGCAGAGGACAGATTGGATGATGGCTGTGTAAAAGTGGATCAGCAGCTCCTTAGGGAGGTGGAGCTTCCTGAGGAAGTACATCCTCTGCTGGGCCTTCTTGATGATGGCGTCAGTGTTGGCCTCCCACATCATCCTGCGATTTAGTGGATCTCAGAAACCTGGAAGATTTCACAGCAGACACAGCTGTTTAGAATGGTGATGGGGGACAGAGTGGAGGGGTTCCTCCTCAAGTCCATAATAATCTCCACAGTTTTGGTCCAGCAAGGGGCTTGTAATGTCCTTCATGTGGGCCAACATCTGTCTTTCAAAGGACTTCATGACTACAGATGTCAGGGTGACAGGCCTGTAGTCATTTTATCCAGAGATGGAGGGTTTTTTGGGGACCATTGTGGAGCGTTTGAAGCAGGAGGGAATTTCACGCAGCTACAATGATCTGTTGAAAATCTGTGTGAAGATGGGGGCCAGCTGCTCTGCAAAAAAATTCAGGCATGATGGTGACATACCATTTGGAACAGGAGCCTTTATGATCTTCTGCCTCTGGAAGAGCTGGCGCACATGCTCTTCACAGATCATGAGTGCAGATGATGGGTCGGAGAGGGGGTGGATAACTCAACTCAACTCAACTCAACTCAATTTTATTTATAAAGCACTTTCAAAACCATTAAAATGGACCAAAGTGCTGTCCACAAGCAAATACTATAACTGTGTGATAACTGTGTGGGGTGTGGGGGAGAGGTGTGACTGTGGGCTTCTCAAAACTACAGTAAAATCCATTGAGTTTAATTTTTCTTTTGCTTTGATTTTTGAAGTTAGTGAGAACTAAACTATCATATTAGCCCAACCAAGTTTCTTTATGTGTCCAAGTATGTTTTCTGTGGCTTCTGCTATCCATTTGCCTTTTCAATAGCTAGCTAGCTGACGTTACGGCTTATGACTGACAGCCAGACTTGATGCAAGGCGGCATGCTGACGTCACACATTGCCTAAAAGGCTGTTCTTCTGAGGCACCTGTCTATTATGGTAGTGAGGCAGCAAGGCAACTGCCTACTGTTTGGAACAGAGCTTATTTAGCTAGCAAATTGCTGCTTCATACAATCTTGCATAAAAGTGCGCACTGGTTGCGAATAACTTTCTACTGTTAACTTTTCGGAGTTGAAAAGTCTTTTCTCTGAATATTATACACCATTGTGTTTTGGCATCTGATAAACCTTTACATTTAAGTATCTGTTACTCAAAGTGGATTTCTCTTTATTGTATCACCAGTACCTGAAGCTACATGCCTCCACAGCCTCCAGTAACTGTTTTTGGTCTGAATGCCTGCTAAGTGATTTAGTCCCTTTCCACTGGTTCTGGCCCAGGAATATGATGTCTCCATTCTTAAGCTCACCCACAAAGGTGGGATTGGCTCTGGATGTCCAACTACGGGGGAAAAAATTATCATTAAAAAATCTTTGATCTGAAAGGCAATTCATAAGTCTGGAACCAGGCTAGTGTATTTGTTTAATATTCGTGGTTCTTAAAATGTGCATTTTTAGAGTGTACTTCCCTGGGCTCCTTAATTCTGGCACTATTTGAATCAAAGGTGGGGTTAATAAGTTGCTGTGTTGAATAATCGGAGAGATTATTCAATTTATTCTTGATTGTGTGATTGCCAGTTGTTGCCGTTAGAATAACAGGCAAAAAAAAGTAAGCGAACAAAAAAAAATATCTGTGGTGTGTACTGCACAACCGGGGCAACACCCTAGTTTCTCCATCTATGATTTGACAAACAGTTGGTGTTTTTTTTCTCCATGTATAATTTCTCACAGATTGCAGTGTATATGAACAACACCAATTGTTTGCTATCTGTTTATTGTTTCAGTACAGGCACTTACGAGAATGTCTGTCCGAAGGAATTTAGGGAGTTTCTTAGCACCACCAATGGTAAAACCGAAAATAGAACAAAACAGAAAGCAATAAACTACTTTAAAATATCAAATTAAACCTGAACTGTAATCAAATCCATTTTTTCAGTTGTTTTCATTATTTCTTGATATTACTCAGAAAAATGTCAAAATACAATACATCATGGAATTCATGAAATACATGGCGAAACAGTGCAGACCTGTGAGTTAGTCGCACATGCAAGTTTGCTATACAGCTAATGTAGCAAAATGCTAATGTTGCTCATATGAACATTATCAGCAGTGTGTGGGATGGTTTCAAATACAAACCAGAAAATCTCAAACGCAACTGCACAGCAGCAATGTTGCTAGAACCCAACAAATCGTAATATGCATCTCAACTGCCTATATATGGAACAGGAACAATATTTAGGTCAAGTCTCAAACCAGACTTTGTTTTTTGTTCAACACGCCAACCCATTTTCTCTCTTCTCACTCATGTCTAATCATTAAAATATTTGTTCAGCGACTTCATTGACACCATTTGTGGGACAAACTGAGTTAAAAGATTAATTTGATCTCGTTAACCTGACCTAATCACAGTCACATGTATTTTTTGTAGCACATACTGTGTGATAAATCCTTGGCGAAGATTAAAAAATGGTGATATTTCCCGTCCTATAATTCCAATACACCAGTTGTCAATAAGCATCAGCCAACATGGAAAATTACATTCTTTCTTTCTTTCTTTCATGTGGTGTGCGATCACACCTACGGCTTGTTTTCTTTGATATCAGATATGAAAAGTTGACTTTTTCCATTTGTTTTTTTAGTTTCGCACTTACTAACCACAAGGAAATAAAACTTTGGGTTTTTTGTTGTTGTTCTTAGATCTTATTACATTTCATGAAAATAGCCAGCTTATAACACAGCCTGACAAAATCCTTTGCCTGCATTGTTTCTGTGTTCTCCATAACTCTTCATTGTTTGCATTCTGCATATATATATATATAAATCAGAGACAAATGTCTTCACAATGCCAAATAGCTTCTAGTAATGCTGATCCAAATGACAATCAAATGACCATGGGCTGCAGCTTCATGCGGATTTCAGACCATTTATCTCTTTTTCTAATTGTTCTGACTGATTCCCTTTAGCTCACACGTGCCCAGCAGTTTTAAACCAAGGCCAGTGGCTCTCAGCTTACAAGATCACACAAGCTTTTATCCTACCTCCACAGTGTGAAATGACAAGAGAGTGGTGAGAGAGGAAAAATATCTGGCATGCCAAAGAGAATTTTTTCTTAAGGGTTGGTGAACCGAGCAAGTAAAATGTGTTCTGTTTTCAATGGGCCTTGTGGAATAAACTAACAGAATTGTTAGTATGAATAGCTGTAGGACATTATCAAACCCAATTGGCATAACTATGTTCTATTGGACCACAAGTAAAAAAAAAAAAAAAAACTTAAAATCTGTGCACTTCCCATTTAATGCATCTTAAAGGGACCAGGGCATGCGGGAAGTTTCAATGAAAGAACAAGTGAAACTGAAGAAGTATCTTTGTAAGTGACAGAACTTCCAATCCCCCCTGTGTTTTGGCCACAAGTAGCACCTAATAGTTCCACAGAATCCCTTTTGTTATTTTGTGAGAAGAAATTTAACTTTGTTTCCATCTTCCTTTTAGCACACTAACGCTTTTTCAAAAAAGGCCAAAACCACCTCATGCTAGCGTGAAACCTTTCTTGTGAAATTGACGTTTTTTGGTTTTTTAATTTTGCCATTTCCATCAACCTTTTTTAATGCGATTCTTCAAAATGCACATGAATATATGTTGATGGAAACATGTGGGAGCTACCCACTTAAACCACAGTCTGTTGGAGGATCACATGGAGTTAACTGCCTTAATCATGGCAATAAGGGAAGTAACACTCATTCTTTCTGACCAAGCACATGCCACTAAACTGACACTAGCTCGCCTACGTGGAGGTGCAATCAGCAGACCATGAAAATTACCTGGTATCATAATGTTAGGTGTTATCCTGGCTCTGATAAATGTTTTACCAAGCAGATGAAAATACTCATTTCAGTGTGGTTCCCCTGTTGCATGCCACAGAGTCTACCTACACACCTATAAAAACAATAATTAGGTGCTTTTCTATAAGCTTTGCTTTTGTTTTGTCTCTCATGGTCTTTCTGTGAATTTGGGTCAGGGCTGAGGTCTTTCATCCTCCCCCATGGATGACGATAGGGGGATTACAGCACAGACAAAATAAGCACTCAGCTGATAACCAAAGACACAAAGAGGGCTGCCAGCTTCAGCCTGTCGCCGTCTTATTACGAGAAAGAAAGCTGTTTGGTAAAGTGTTGATCTCTGTGTTGTTAGTCTGGCATTTCATTTAATTTCACAGAGACAAAAAAAGGCTGCTCAGTGTGTTACAGAAAACACTTTAAAAAGATAATCCCCTCAAAGTCTGCGATGAATGCTGATCAGCTGGATTTTAAAATTATCATAAATATTTGTTATATTTTGTAATGTTGGTCAATGGCTTAATCTAGTGTTTCAGTATCTAAATCCTACTGTACTAGAATTTAATCAGAGTTCCTTTAAACCAGCAAAGAGGATAAGCAGTTTAGTAAAAGCTCAATGAGTTGATAAACAGCCTGTGTGCACTCAAAGTTCCTTTGAGCTGTGGATATTCTTTATTATTCATTTTATCAACAAATCTCACAAAAAAGAACAAAACCAACAATGAATTGGCCTTACTAAGAAGTATCACTATCATATATCTTATTCCTCTGTGACTTAGAGCTCCATTTTTGTCCAAAAACTATTAAAAACAGCCCCACCGTTCATATGTTCCTTCATTACCATGAATACACACACTGTATTTCATCTTGACTCTATCACATATACACCATCCTGCAGTGCAAAGGTGTTTTTATAAATTTAAACTATACATTTATGGATGTCAGAAGGTGCAAAAATGTAAATATAATAAACTCAAATGATTACCAATATGGTGGAGTCATTCCAAAGTTATAAATATGTTATCATTTCTACTGATCACGTAAACACTGAAGGATTCTGTTTTGATGACTGCTTTATAATAAAAGTAACATTAACAATGTTTTTATTGGTTAATTGTAGGACATGAATAGCTGCATTCACTAAATAGAGAGTTAATGATTCGTAATGCTGTTAATTTCCACATTTTTATAAAATGTGTTACTGTGAGAAGGAAAAATCAATAGGTTAAACACATGATACAATGTATGGACATTAGGAGAAAGTACCAGAATTCCCTTCATTTTATGATATGTTATCTTTTATGCAAACTTAATGTTTGGGCTGAGGTGCATTATTACACATTAGGTGTGAAATGACTGTTGTGCCCTACGCCTGTATTAACTGGAAAGTGTGGGTTTAAATCGGATATGGGAATATTTTTCGGAATGAAGTGAAAGCTCATCAAGGCTGTAAATCAGATCAATAGGGCAAGCACTCCCTGAGAAATGACTGCGTGGGTGATGGACTTATCATGTTGAGGGTTTGTAAAGCAGTTATGATGGCTCAATATCAGATTTAGATCATTGACATTCTTAGAGTAGTGTTTTGCCTTGGTTGTATTTTTTTTTTTTTTGAAAAGGGGTGCTGCTTGTATTGTTTATTAGGCAAGTAAAAAGTTCATGCAGTTTTGCAGTAGACTTTCATGTCACACAAATACACTAGCATCTGTGTGTCAGGTTTTGCTTTCTATGTTTTCAAAAGCACCTGACCACTTTATTTCACTTGTGTACATAATGAACAGTATAGCAGTCCCTGCAGAAACACTGAGCTGCCAGGTGCTATCCAGTTTACAGCAGCATGACTTGTGCATATGTGCATGCAGTATGTTTGCCATGGGCCGTTCAGTATGTCATCTGATCTGAGTCTGTTTATGTATGAGCTGTTTTTTGCATTTCTGTGTTTGCTTGTTTCAACAGTGACCTGAGGTGTGTTTACATTAACTTCACAGACACACTGGTGTTATTTTTTAAAAATCTGCTGACCAAATAAGTTGTTATTTTACTAATTCAGGATATTCTGGTCTGTACACAAGTTGATTTAGCATCATTCCTTGTCCTTGTCTGAGGAACTAAGTCAAGAAAATAAAATAAAACCCAGTTGCTGGGTGTTGGAGCGGGTACTTGGCACTCGTATACTTCTCTGTACTCTTATACAGGAAAGTGGAATGGAGTTTCCACATGACACCTCTGTGACGATCAGATGACCAGTTTTTCTTATACCAATCACGGGTTGCAGCAGTGAAATTGGAAACACAGAAGGAGTCATTCTAAATTCACCAGACTACATAAATTACCTTTTAAACTTGTTTTTTAGTTTAATCAGTCCCCACATGCGCTAGCTCCAGTTTGAGCTTCTCACACGAAACTAAAGCCAATCCAAATTTCTTTTCTTTTTTAGGAAATGGCCATAATCCTCAAAATGTATCTATCCGCCTGGTACATAAAATATTCTCTCCAATGCGCCATGAATTATAACTTTAGTGTGCCTCTTCTTCTGCAACCCTCAAAACAATGGCTGCTGCACACGTTTCATTTCCAGATACAGGCTGTGTTAGAAATGGGCTAAACTGCTGTCTCAGAAGGTGTCTAACAGGACAGCGAAGCATCAAGTCCTGTTCGAAACGGCTCGAACAATCTCTTCCTGTCTCCTGAGATGCCTTCAAGCTGCCCCAGTAACGGCCAGTTTTGAAGGCCGCATCGATGGTGACTTGATGCTGGCTACTACCCATAAAGCAGCGCGATTTTTGAAAATCTAGCAAGAACTAAACATTGAACTATAATATTAGCCCGTGACTGTAACCAACCAAGTTTCTTCAGCATGATTTCTGAGGCGTCTGTTAGTAGCTATTTAGCTGACGCAAGATGGCGTACTGACGTCACACGTTGCCGTAAGTGCTGCCTTAGAAGGCTGTTCAAAACTAATGTAAACAGAGCTGCCTTCATTGAAAGTGATGCCTTCTGAGGCAGCTGTCTATTACGGTATCGAGGCAGCGAGGCGACTGGCTACTGTTTCGAACGCAGCCATAATCTTTTTAAAGTTTTCACAAAAGCAGTGGTTATAAGGAATAGTTAAACCTTTTGGAAAATATGTTTGTCGCCTTCTTACTCAGATATGAGTAGATGGATACCACTCTTAAGTCTGTATAAATACGAAGCTGGAGCAAGGAGACGTTAACTTAGCTTAGCATGAAGACCAGAATTGGGGGAAACAGGAAGCATGGTTCTGTCCAAAGTTGAAAAATAAATTTACAAGCACCTGTGTAAAAAGCAATTGCGTCTCAATTTGGATACTTCCATTAGTACACTAACATGCAGTACACTGTGTACATGTACTTACTTGTATATTGTGTATATTTCGCAGGGTAGTGTTGTCTGAAATCCACTACAGATGTAGAGCGTTTACAAGAAATGACCATAGCAATACTTGACTGCTTCTACTTCTTCTTTTAATTGCAAATTCTAACCGGGCAGATCATTATTGCCATGATTTGATCATATTTGTCACCCACCAAAAACTGTCACAGCTTCCTTGGCTGCCAATTTGTACAAGTTTGAAAATAGGTTGGTGGACCCTCTTCTTCCGTTATGTAGCCAAGATGGCCACCATTGAGGGTGCGAAGTGTGTCCAGCATTCCCCAATCTTTTGACTGTTGTGAGTGTACCATCCAGGTACTCACAGTGCACTGCATTTTGCCATACTTGTCAGTGTGAACACGCTTAAGCACTCAAAAAAGCAAGCGTGAGTTATACAAATTTCTTTTTCTAATACAGCATGTGTCTGTAGAGAGTTGTGTTGGGGTTTTTTTACCCTTAACCTGCTATTTCATTTTCATCAATATGGTGTTATTTTATTGTTACACAAGTGGGATAGTTGTTCTTGAAACATCACACTTTTTAACAATCAATATGACAGAATATTTTAGTGTAATGCAGATGAAGAATCTTGCAATAAAGAATAATGGAACATATATTATGCAGTGACCAGCAGAAGTGGTACTAAATGAAGAGCCATTTGGGAGCCAAAAGAGCCATAAGATCCATCTCCCTTCAAAGAGCCGTAATTATATTATAGCATATGTATACGATTATATATTATAATATTTATAACATACATATTATGTATAGCATATGTCTTGCTCAGGTTCAGTGATATCCTGGATTCTTGTCACTGTGAGGCAGAAAGGCAGCCAGTGTTTCCAATCTTTATGCTAAGATAAGCTAACAAGCTGCTGGCTCCAGCTCCACATTATAACATACAGATATGAGAGTGGTATCAATCTTCCCGACAACATTATGTTCTGGCAACCTGTTTGCAACAGTGATTACATGAGACTGAACAAAGTGGAGCAATAGCATCGCCACCAACATATCACAAAGGCAACTTCAAAGGGTAGTTGATACGCTGTACAAATGCTACATGCTGATTATATTCTTTTTAAGTTTTTGGCTCACATGAGCACTGAAACAACAGCTGCTAGGGTCGCCTCAGTGGCTGCAAACTAATGCTGTCACATTTTTCATTTTTTGCCCGGTAATGTTGTTGCTATTTAATATTTTAGAAAATCTGAGAAAGTCTGACAAATGACTGGAACGTCTTACATAGAAAATAAACACCTACATGACACCGACACAGGAAGCTGTCTGAGTATTGGTACTGGTTAAAGTGCGTGTCGCGGAAATAGGCTATAAACAGCCTCCTACTCGTGGCTGCACATGAGTAGAGTAAACAGTCCTGTTCACATCATCTTATACCTCTCCCCCCAAACACACACACGCAGAAAGACTGGATACTCTTACGTTCAAGGACACCGGAAGACAATATCACACCTCACAAGAGAGTGATGTCATTCCTCTATTCAGATTGGCTATTTTAAAATTTTTGGACTAAACACAATTGTTCAAACACTACCACCAGTCACACTATTTAGCAACTTGATACCCAGACATGGGATTGTTGGAAATTATATATATACATAGGGTTTCAGAACTCACAGACCTTGTTGTAACATATGATGAAGTGTTACTAATCTGTATTTAGTTAAAATGGAACTACATACAATCTGGTGCAGTTATTCAGATCCAACTTAAATATTTCATTGTTAATAATTCTAAAGTATTCAAGGTGCAGTTTGATCTGTGGCCTCAGTTGCTGCTGACTGAAAACAGATTCCTCTGATAAATCTGTGATAGGTTATCTGAACTCTGTGAGTTGTTCTAAGTGTGTTTGATCTTGAAGCTGCATTTTATGTTTCTCTGAATTGCTGCTGTCTGCTTGTCTTCCTGCTTTCATTTTGTTGAACAATTAGAGTCAATCACTGAATCTGAAACACATCCTGTATGAGCTAATAGGGAAACAATCCGGTTTGAATTTCTGCTTGTTATACCTTGAGTCTTCATCATCATTTCCATCTGTTACTATAGTTATGTACTTTTACAACAATTCTGTGACATTGGCAAAAAGAAAGCAAACTGGTGCTGACGATCAGGAATAAGAAGCCAGCAGCTAAAATCTGCTTATTTTCTAATGTCTTGTCTGCTGTGTGATCCTCTTCTGTATTTGAAGTTGAAATCGAGCAGGTCAACAAGGCCCCAGAGTCTCAAACCCAAACATCCAGGTTGGACAGTATCACTTGAGGAAATATGTCCAATGAAACTGTATCAGGTTGTGACGAAGTAACTTGATAGGCGTGAGACAGATGGGACGGAGCGTTCCTGAGGGAGAAGTACCATTGTGACGGCACGGAGTAACATGCACTGATTAATAATAGAGATAAGTGTTGGTTCTCAGGCCGATAATAGCATGTGATCAAGGTCGAGGAGAAGCAGTCTTCAGAACTAACGCCTTTATATTCGCAAACATCTACTTTATTTACACACTGAAAATACACTCGTTTCAAAGATCTGCGTGTTTTTGTTGTTTTCTTTTGCGTCCCCTCGTTTACATACAGAAGACCTTAAATGAATGGTGTGGGCAAATACTGTTTGGTGAACTGTAGATGGCTAGCTTTTTGTGTTTTACCATTATTGAACACTGAAACTCTCCTCCGAAAATAAACCAATTGTTTTAATAGTAGAAACACAGGCAAGGAAACCCAACATTCTATTTCTATGACTGGGAAAAGTTTATTTACAAAATTTATTTGAATAATCAACTTAATACTAAAACGTGAAGAACCTTTAAATGTAACCTTTCATTATGTTGGAGAGGGAAACTGGGCATTTCATTGAATGCACAAGCTGACCAGATATATCAGCACTAGTAAAGATATACAACAAAATTTAGGTTTTTTTATCATCAATTATTTATCTGACCCAAACAGGTGCTCTTTACTATTAGATTAAACAGAGAAGAGGAGCAAATCATCACATTTGACATGCTGGAGCCAGCAAATGTTTTCGTATTAATGTCTGAATTATTAGATGGTTATTAGATAATTAACGTAAAATTTTGTGCAGACATTCGGGATCAGCAGAGGATGAATCCTGCTGACTTTGGTGATTTCCTGAGTGTTCCTCTTGCAGCATTTTATTTTGTGAAAAGTCTCAACTGTTGGATGGATTGCCTCGAAATCAGGTACAGATATTCATGATCACCAGATCCTTTGACTTTTCGTCTAGCGTAGCAGCAGGTGAACGTTTTCACTCAGCCAGCCATAAAATTGAATGCCGGAAAATGTATTACAGATAATAATTGTTCCAAATGATGTATCTTAATGGCTTTTTAATCCCCTGTCATTTCGTCTAGTACCACCTTGGGCTTCGCATTTTTGGTTTTGAGTAAAATGTCTCAACAACTATTGGATGGATTGCCATCAAATTTCATCACATTCATGTTCACCACAGTGTGAATTGTGAAAACCTTTCACAATTTTGTGTTATGTGCTAATTCGCATATTTTTGCATGTTGAACTAAGATGAATGGGAATATGTTAAATATTATACCTGCTAAACATCAGTATGTTTTGCATTATTATTGCGAGCAAGTTAGCCTGCTGACATTAGCTTGACTGTGGTGTTGGTAATCTGCTAAAAGCCTGATATCCAATCAGACAGAGGAAAACACAGCAGTGTGCTGGTCCTGCGGGTGTGATGACAAAACTCAGGTTT
Source organism: Lepomis gibbosus (assembly GCA_029875015.1). NCBI lineage: Eukaryota > Metazoa > Chordata > Actinopteri > Centrarchiformes > Centrarchidae > Lepomis > Lepomis gibbosus. Next base: position 22,095 of record JAPMOB010250534.1, on the reverse strand, counting down.
CTGTGTCCCGGACTTCACCTGGCAAGCTCAGGTGGTCACATGCATGAGGTCTCAAGTGCATATGAAGTGCGTTGCATTAGCCCAGTCATCCGAGGTGTTTCCAGGCTTCACTAACGCGAGTCCAGAAAACAACAGCTTAGCGCAAAGGAATGCAGAGAGCCCTTCACTGGACCCTGAAGGGGCAGGAACAGTGTTTTGTTTCCCTGGATGAGTTTCATATTGCATTCCTGCCTGGTTTTAAAAGTATCTCTTGTTCATGCTCTCTGGTTTGCTACTTCAACTTTTTAAAAGAATTATAGATATTGCCTATTGTCTTTTTAGGAGAGTGAGGAACAGGAAAGCAAACTACCTTTAAACAAATGACATGAAACAGATCTAAACCTGAAGACCCATGAGTACAGACCCTGAATCTGTAAAGGCACCAGGGAATCTGGTACCAAAATTGTGGAAAAGCAATAAGTCCTCTTTGTTGTCTGCAAGAACATTTTCTCCCTCTGGTATCTGCTGTTTTTGTAGAAGTTCTTTTTGTGGCTGGATGGATAACACCCATCAAATGTCAGAGGCTCCATCCAAACCATGTTTCAAGCATAAGGCATGCGCCTCAGGCTGCTGACATGTAACCCATTTGAGACGATTTGTTTTCTTAACATATTTTGTTTCTCTACAGTGTCACATTTTCTTATGTATCAGCCATTTCCTTGTCATGGCCTCGTGTAATATCCAGAAAAGCATGTTTTTCTGACAGCGTTCCTGTAAGACTATGCTTTATCAGCCCCCACAGAAAAATGCCCCTGCTTTACCTTCAAAATATCTCACACACTGAATGTTTTGAGTGAAATTCTGTCCAACTTTTGCCTCCCACACACATATCTGACTTAATTAAAGGCCGTGATACTGGAGTCTGAGGACAGGGGAAACACACGCTGAGTTTAGAAAATGTGATCCAGTGTTTGGCTGTGTCTCCGCACATTCTTTCACCACACGCCCACGCTCTTAAAGAAACAGTGCTCAAGTTTCATATTGCAGCTTCATAGATCGACACTCCTACACAAGTTTCAGTTTTTGTCTTTACTTAGCAGCTGTGTCAAAGTCATATTCCACCCAAATAAGACAAGACTCGCCTTTAGACTTAAAATGGCTCTTAAAGTTTAGTTTTAGTTCCTTCTTGTAGACCAGAGGATGTGATCAGAAATATTTAGCTTGTGTTCCCATATCAGCTACAAGAGTAACAAGATTTCTGACTGGAATCCTGCAGAGTAAAAGCTTCATCTCCACAAATGTCAAGTGACTAAAAAACAAAACCTGCACAAATGAAAGTTCTCATAAATACTCTAGTTTATCAGTCATCTTAGTAAGCAAGACAAGAACATGGAACTGAGTTGGGCCAGGTTGGAACTACATTAATTCTCAGATTAGCTATTAGTTCTAATAACATGGTGCGTCACGGTCATTCCAGGAAGATGGCTAGTGTAAGCAGGGACACAAGCACGGCACATGTACTGCTACTCTTTTTAAGGCAGGCCAGTGTTGTGCAGAAACGCGTTACTTAGGAACCAGTAACTAGTAGTGTGAAGAATTACTACTTCCAAAGCGGTAATAATATTACAGCTACTAATCAAAGTAGCGCTGCGTAACCAGAACGCGGCATCCTTGGCATGAATGCGCAACCGTCATGAAGTATTTATTTGACGCATCTGCTGAAACAGCTCAGAAATGTTGTGAAAATGCTATTAGTTCAAACGTCTGCTGAGACTGCTTTGCTTTTAATTTTGTTAAATACTCCATATCTGTGGCCTATAAACAGCATCTGGTTTGAGAGGCTGCAATGTTTTCAGTTTTGCTGGTTGTTGACTCCTAAAGTCGTTTTGTTTGTTTTGGGTGGGGTTACGTTATAGTAACATAACGAGTAAAGTAAGTTACTTTTACTCAATAATAAGTAAAGTAATATTACTTTTTTAAGGAGTAATAAGTAATGCATGACTTAATACAATCTCCAGTGTCCTGCCCAACACTGGGCAGGACACTGGAGCCTCTTGCTACCAGTGTTTGTTTTGTCTGTCTATTTGGATGTGGAAGTGTTATGTATATTTCTACTTGAATGATTATACACAAATCTAAATAGTTCTCTTGACCTGTACTTTATTCTCCCGCTAAATGGCAAAAACTACGACACTAAATTACAGGCGCAAATAAACTACACAAAGCCTACATTGTTTGAGCAGGTGTCAAAATACATAGATTAAAAACTACTTAGTCATATTTTAATCAAAATTTGCCAGAATTCACTGCTTTTGTCTCAGTCCAAATGCATGCTTGACACTCTGTCATGCTAGCAATATGGAGATAGATTTATGTCAATATTATTTGTGTGAACAGATCAACAATCTATGTATAAATATGTAAATTTGAAATACCTTCCACAAATACAAAAAAAACATCGGCAAACTCACACAAACCTTTTCAATTATAACAGATCTGCAAATACGCAAACTTTTACACATTTCTGAATCCGCTTCATGGATCAGTGCCCGCAAGGATCCTCGTAACATTTACAGATTACACATATGCACACGCATTGTTGATGTGTTCTCACAAATAAAACTGAGATAAATGTAGCTCCATTTAGCAGGCAAGTGTCTTAATTTTTAATGTAAACACTCACTTTGACATTAAAAATTTGACTCAAAGGTACTTATTATCACCTGATCACATTTTCATTCACTTCTCTTCAAGGTCCAGTTTATTCATCCATAAAATTATATTTGTTACCCCAATTACCCCTTCTGATTACAGAGCAGAGGAAATAAATGTCCAGTAAAAAAAAACGTAAAACACACACACAAAAAGGAAAACATGAATGTTCATTGTAAAGTGCAGAGAAAGTGGTCCACCAGGTAAGCGGTGACCCACAACAACTGCCTCATAACTCTTTAGTCAATTTTGTTTGCAGCCTCAAGCGACCGATGAGTGAGCTAGGACAGAGCAGATCTGATCTTAAGAGAAGTTTAAAACTTTAAGTTATCCAGTTGGATTGGTCTGATGCCGGTGTGTCATTGAACTTGGGCTCCTGTGGCTCAGGAGGTAGAGCGGGTCGCCCACTTATCAGAAGCCTTTCATGATCTTTACCATTTACTGCCCAGACTTTATCTTCCACCCCACCTCCTCCCTTAGTATATCAGATTAGCCAGCTCTGGAGAAGTACAACCCGGTTTACATCGAAAGTGGATGACTGTATGCATTCTCATTGTGCGGTATACCTTTTCTGCTGGTTTAGGTATTAATTTCCATTGGTCTAAGCAAAAACTAACCTGATAAAAGTCTGACTCATGTCGTGAAGTTTCATTTCTTTTCCTTGTTCCTTGTTGCTGCTGTTATATCATTTGGAGACGCGAAACATAAAAACATTACTTATTAATGAATTCAACTTCCCATTATTGTTATTGCTTCCTGTTTTACTATTGTAACGATCATCTGCTTTTCTAAGCCCATGACAGGATAACGCTTGGACAGCATTTATGCTGACGACATGGCTCTATCTGTCTGTGTGCTTTTCCTCTAATTTCACCTATAAACTGTTAAACCTTGATGTCATTTACAGCATGTCAGTTCTTGACTAGCGGCTGTTTGCTCTCTCTCTCGCTGTTTTTTTCCCAGCTCCGCTCAGCTGACTGTGTTTGCTTCCTCCTAAAGCAAATTTACTCTGTGATCCATTTCAAAGCCAACTCACAAGAGCAGGCTTGTCTTTGGTAAAGTCATATACCTGTAAAAACATGTCAGCCCACAGCTCCCTCTTTCATCTCATTAAAAACACAACTTCTGTTGCTTTTTTGCCCTTTTCTCACTGCACTTTTGTGTTTTTGTACAGTATCTCCCTAAATGAGCTGCAAAACTTTGACATAAAGAGCAGAGAGTGGAGCAGTTTGTGGCTGTTTTTGGGAGGAATGGTAGGAATGAGGAATAGGATACAGGCAGGCATCAGTCCAGAGAGCCAGAGAAAAAAACAAGTCTTGGGAACATTGCGCACTAATATAATTCATATACATGAATAAGGCCGTGTACGACTGAGACTGGATTTTAAGGTTAGAATGTAAACAAGGGATTGTGTGTTTGTTTGGAGGCTCTTTGAAGCCCTACATGGTTAAACAGAATTAGCAAAAGCTTTTGCATCAGCTGCAATTCATTAAAGCTTTTCAGCCTTGGCCTTTGTCCCTGCTTTGAATAGCAAGGTACCGGTTTGAAGCACTGCCCTAAAAAAGACAATTGAAACCCAACGAGCAGCTGGCAATGCAACAGCCGTTAGCGTCTCTGAAGTCAAGATCCAACCTGCTCTCCTCTTTAGTCACCCAGAATTTCGTTTTTCCAGTTTTTTGTTTTGGGTACAGGAAGGTGTGTGTATGTGTGTGTAGTGACTGGTGTTGAAAGTGAGGCAACAGTTGGTTTATGGCAGTGGAGTCACAGTCAGTATTGTTGCCCGCATTTCTCTGGAAAATGAACCTCACAAGCAAGTCAGCACTGCTGAGATAAACAAAGTCAGATGACTGTAAAGGCAAACTGCTGCTCAAACAGAGTACATCGTCCATAAGCGCACGTTACATACATCAGCCAGCAGTTTAGGCAGTGACAGCTTTACCTTCAAATATTTATTAATGAAGTCAAATTTGTTGATTACATAGATACAAAAATTCAGTGGTGACAACCTGTATTGTACTTTCAATTTCATGCTACTTTATACTTTAACTACTATCATAATAAGATATATATTATACCTTTATACCCTTTACTCCACAACATGTATTTGACCATTTCATGTTTCAGATGTTCAGCAGTTAGCAGTGTGATTGGCTACAACAGTATTGGGAACATAACCAAGAGAAATGCTCACTTAGTAGAAACCAAATGTTTCCCACAGTCTGAATCCATGCTGGTGTCTTATCGCCCAGATTTAAGGAAGTGATTCATCTTTCAACATTGCTTCAGTTAACTGTCAGAAAACAACTAATATTTTAAAAAACAAAAAAAAAACAAAGAAACTGGTCAAGAAATTTTCAAATTATCAGTATATATTACATCCATAATGAAATTATTTTGCACATAGTGAAGATAAATGCAATGAGCTTAATAGCATAAATATCAGTAAAATAAATAGTAAAATAGATATTATGTGTGATTTTACATTAATAATGACTTATTGTTAATAAATCTTAAAACCAGAATAATATTTTTATGTAGATATTTCTTATATATTCAACCCTGAAAACTTTGTTTCAAATAATCATTTCTCTAAAAGAAATATTAATGTAATATTATAGATATTAATGGATTAATAAACAACAATCACAGTTTAAAGTTTGTAGCAAAGTTATTTTATTTAATATTACACACAGCCAATCCGCATTAGGGTTAGGGTTAGTGAGTGTGTTTATGATTTGATCAGATTTGATTGACAGTGGCCTTGCAACAATAGTAAACAACCCCACAACTGCCATCACATTATGATTCAAATGTTGCTAGACTCTGACTGGTGTACAGCAACATCACACCAGTGTAAAAAGCAAGGAAAGACCCACAAATAGAGAAATCTGGAGAAATAACTTGAAAATCGTGTTCAGGTAGGATCCTGTCACTTAGAGTAACAAGCTGATTGAAAAATAGGTTTTCAGGGCCTTTAAGTACTGTGTTTGGCATTTTAAACTTTTACAGTCTTGCTTTATTTTTTTCTTTTCAATTATTCTATTAAATTGAGGGTTAGAACATAGGCCAAGTAAAGCAAGTTATGCCTTTAGGTTTAACGGCTTTTTAACCACAACAGTTCGGAACAACACTTGCATCGCTGCTGACGTGGTGTCACACTACTGCGTCTGATAGTCTTTGGGAAACGGTGCATCATCAGTGGTGACTTCAGGCTGCACTTGTAGGTGCAACCTAACTGTCTAACACCCATATACAAGTGTTTCTAAAAACAAACCTGTCTATGTTTCCATAACTAATAGCCCATTTGGTTTTACTGAATATTGATCCTTAATTGTCTTATGAGCATCCTATTTAACAGGAAATAAATCATATGAAGGAAGCTGAAACAGCAGAGCAGCTATTTGCTGACACTTTTATCCAAAGCAACTTACAATTTCAATATATTTCAGAGGGCGTAAGCCTCTGGAGGAACTAGGGGTTAAGTGTCTTGCTCAGGGACACATTGGTGGATGTGTCACCGTGGGGATTGAACATGGGCCTCACACACTAAAGGCGTTTGTCTTATCCAGTACACCATCACCACCGCTATGAGAAAAGGCTAAGCTGATCTTCAGAAGATCCCACCATTTTCAGTTTGTCTATCTTCTCTGCTCCATTTCAGTACTAAGGACAGCTCTGCACCTCCACACACACACACACACACACACACACACACACACACACACAGACACCTTAATTCAACACATTTCACTATTTCCCAGCACATATGCCCACTTGCTTAGCTGTGGGGCTTACAGTAATAATTTATTTATGATAAGTTATTTTTCATAGTGACAAACGGGTTGCCAGAACCAGTCAAATAGTTGCCCGTCTCAATCTGGGACAATCTGGGACAAATTAAGCCCTGTATACCACCATGATGCTGACTCCCCACCACTTCACACTTGGCTGCAGGCCACTCCAATGCATTGCTTGAAGACACAGTTCATTGAAGCAAAGAGAGCTGCATCATCAGCAAAAAGTAGATATGTCTTCCTGAGGTCACCAAACCGTGCACGCTTGACTCTTCTGCTGCACCAAGAGATTGTGCACGTGAAAATCACAAACAAAATCAGTAACGAGGGACACCCACTGAAAATTTATGTCCTGTCACAAATACACAGGACACAGCTTCCGCTCCGGTTATATGAGGACCAATTGGCTTGTATCATGAGCCCATAACACCACAAAACACTCTAGAGGAAATGGTCATAAGCCAGCTCCAAAGTTACTGCCAGAGTAAATAGCCTATCCCAGAGAGGATGAACAGCATCATTTAATGATAACACCAAATTACAAAATAAAAATGTGTTAAAAATGCATACCTGAAAAGCATGCAGCATTCTTTAAAATGCATAAATACAATAAAATATATATCAATTCAGAGGTGAAACGGGGCAGCACTACAATATATTTAAGTCTATTGGACTGTTAAAGCTGTTTCGACTTATGCGTCACAGAAGGCGTTGGGGTGGAGCGCCTGGCTGTTTAGTGGCCCATATCAGCTGTTTTTTTCGGTGGAGTGGAAAGTACCTAAATGTTGCAGTCAGTTTAAAAAACCTGTGCACAGAAAAGTGCAAACAAGATGAAATTGTTGACCCATTCTGACCTCGGTTAACTGATAAATTTGACTGAATGCAACTGAGAACGCTGCAGAGGAGTGTCTCTTCCTGTAAGTCAAACCAATTCTTTGTCATAAAACAGCAAAAACAAAGGAAGGGAGGGATAAAAGAGTATTACTTATCTTTATGAAAGGCTATAAAAAAACTTCTTGTTTTGATTTTGTCTCCATCTTTGTGGCTTAGTGCTCTTGGACTTCCCAAAAGATCCCCTGTCTATTAAACAGTGTGTGCAGTGTGCGGTACTTTACTGTGACGTCCACTTCCTTTAGAAATTAAATTTGAATTTTGCAGCTGAAAAAATGTTAAATATACCACAATTTATCACCCACTTCCTGTGTACCAGGTAGGTTTCCCCAAGATATAGCCACCATAATCATTTTACTCTCTATAGTTCTAAAGTCCAAAATCCCCAGCCTTTTTGTTTGTTTGTTTGTTGTTGTTTTTTCTCCGCCCCAAGCCGCCCTTCCCCTTCTCTTAGAGGTTTTATTGCTTTCTGCAATTGGTGTTTCCCTCTGCTATTTCCTTTTGTCCCCACCCACGAAACCCTTTCTCTTGCAGGTTTTGTCTGTGCTTACTGTTTGTGTGATGTTTGTGCCCCCCCCATCCCCACATCTGCCCCCCTGTCCGGCCCGGTGACAAATCAATACATAATTAAATAAATAATAAAACATACAAAGGAGTATATTAATACTCTTTTGTTGAAGTAAAATCTGTCTGGCCCAATATGGTATCCAGCTCATCATACTCCATATACCAGGCTGCTGGGCAGGACAGGTTTTAAAAAAACAAAACAAACAAACAAAATCCCCAGGCTTAATAGTAAAGATTCTGGTGAGATTTTAAAGTAAATAAGGACGAGTTCCTCTCTAAAAATTGGCCTGAAGAATCAAAGATGCAAAGAAGTTATGCAAACTTTCGTGCACAGGGACAGAGCTGTAGCATTTCAAGCAATATGCATCAAATATATAACATTCAGCTATATTTAAAACCTCCAAATTAGATTATTCAGGGTTTGTTTCAGGATCCATTATTCTGTTTTCACAACATTGTAGTGGAATTAAGTAAGGTAAATTCAGTGACCGGTACATGCTACTAAAAAAGGTAGTGCAGTAAAATGTATAGATAGAGAAACATCTCTTTGGTGTCCTTATTAGGACCCGGAGACACAAGTCTTTCGAAAGAAAATATTCATTCTCCCAGTCTTTACTCACTATAATTAATATCTAGGTGTGTAAGTGTGTTCTTTTTTACTTCCCTGTTGTGTCACTGCAGCTGTCTCTGCAGCAGAGCCCAACAGCTGAGAAAGGATCAAGGCTGGATGACAACATGCACTCTAAATAAAAGGCTCCCATCATGAGTAATAGGGATTGCACAACAAGTTAAAGACCACTTGTGTGAATAATTGGCTGTCATCTCATATCCCTTTAACCTATATTTAGACAGGGAAGGGTTTTGCTTCTGCCTATCATTTTTTTGGTTTACATTTAGCCCACACAGAGAATACAGTCTACTGTTGGTCACAAAGCTGCTCCAGTGAGTGAGGAGGTTGGGTGTCTTAAGTGTCTTACTCAAGTACACCTAGTCAGAGGCTGTTGCACATAAGAGACCAGCAGATCAATCTGATAGCTTGATATAAACCACATTGGGCAAAACTGCAGTACAACACCATACAACGGGTCTACAGCCACAGTAGTAGCCCAGTGAGGCATTATTCAGTGAGCTAAATGCTAACATCAACATGCTCACATGTGACAATTACAACAGTGATGTTTTGCAGGTATATCGTTTAGCATTTCCACCGTCCAGTATGTGGCCGTAAAAGTATTGGAAATTTTGATGGTGCTAGATGAAAAGGTATGGGATAACTAAGGTTATTCTATAGCACCCTGAGGGAGTTATGAATGCTGAACCAAGTTTCACGACTATCTATCCAAAAGTCACTCAAAACCATAAATATTAGCCTCATGGTGGTGCTACTGGAAAGGTCAGGGGATCACCAAAGTGATTGGGATTCATCCTCTGGGCACCAGGGATATATGTATCGAATGTATCTAATATTTGTGGAGATATTTCAGTCTTGACCAAAGTGGCGGACCGACCGACATTGCTGTCCCTAGAGAAATGCAGCGAACATAGCTAAAAAACAGTTGCCTTGGTTGCACACTACATGATTTGCCTTCCAAGATGTTCCTTATGTCAGATTTGGTGATAACAGAGTTGCATATTCTGGCTGCGACTTAGCCCAAGACACCCGGCAGACTACATGTTGGACCCTGAATATCATAGCTTGCTTTCTTTCACATGTGGCATGACATAGGTGACTGGAAAAGAGGTGACAGGAACTGACTCACTATTAAATCAAACCTTTCCTCTTTCATTTAGCTTTGAAGAGCCATCTGTGCCCATTGGTCGTTGTCATTGAACATGTTGAAGATTAAGCTGTACAAGTTAAGAGATGGACTCTGGTCTTTTAGTCGGGAAACCTTGATGCTTCCCAGATGCACGTCTGCCAGGGAGATGCATTTTCAGTCTGACATTGTGTAGTCTGTTCGAAGAATAAAATGACATGGAACACTTTCCTCTGTGCAGATTATGCAAGTTTGGTGGACTTTTGTGGACTTGGGATTTACTGGAGGAGGAAAAAGAATTACACCCACAGCATGGTTCTCGTGCCAGGCTCTGTAAACCGAGAGCATGTAGTTAAGACGTGCAGACCTGGCACATGCCTTTTGAAATCTTAAACATCTCAGCCATTCCAAAGGCACGCGGCTCCTTGTTGATGCAGCCACAGAGGAGATGACACGTACATTGGCGACCTTGAACATTCATAGTATGGTGTCGTCAGGTAGGCATCACGCTTACCATAAATCTTATTAAACTGGATGCAGTTATTTTCACTGCCTTTCACATGCATCTTGTCCTACAAAGTGCATTACACGCATGACAAATGGGACAGAGACTGACCTCTCTGTTGACTGAAGTAAAATCAAGTCTGTGCTTCATACTGCATATGAACTTCCATGTGCATTCATGCTTAGAAATGTCAACTCCAAGTGTTTTTTGGGAAATGCAATGTTTGTGTTCTGTGTTTGTTTTGATTGTTTGTAGTTCAGTTTTCCTAAGCAGTTCTTTATACCAACCAGATTGGTGCACATACACCTTTCTGCACATACCCTTAGTGCTCCTTAGGAGAACAAGTGCAATTTGGCTGTGGTTCAATATCCACAAAGCAGTAAAGACAAGAACATTGATCATTGTGTTGATTTACAGTCACGTGTGTAGCACACCCACGGCAATGCCGAGAAGCTGACAAAACAAAAGTGTATTTTACATGTGATCATTGTCGATGGTCAGGTTTGGTGATTCAAACCCGGATGTTTACAGGCCCAATCAGCTTGATAACAGCTTTGAGATTTATTTGTATGGCTGCACCAAATAGGTGCCAAAATGTTAATGAAAACACACTAAAGCCCTTATCAGTGTGGTTATAGTGGTTGGTGAATCATTTATTTTTACTGTTTTAAAAACAAGCTAGATTAAAAGATGGAGGCCTCAAATGTGGTTTCTTACCAAAACAGATTACTAAAGATATACGATTATAAGGCACACACAAAGTTTCACAGGCTTTGCAAACCAGCTATCCGTTAATTAGCCGTTAGTTAATCTGTTTTTTTCATCTGATTTTGCATTGAGCATTTAAGCAGTGACACTACCTTGTGTGCTGTTTAATGGTTGATGATTGTTAGGTTTACAGTATTTGCTTAAGGAATTAAGTAATAATTTTTGCATTCTGACTTTTGCAGTTCCTGTGCTATAATGTGAAAACCAATGATCTTCGACACTCTCCACGGGAAAGGGACCTTTACCTGGAAGGAAGTTCATCAGACTAAAAGAAACACAGAGACTGTCACAATCCTGTTCTACAGCACCACGCTCTACTGCATCTTCCATCGCCATCTGATTTAACACTGAGATTCTGTGTATTATCCATTTAACAGAATGAAGATCTTTGTTCAACACTCTGCAACCGATGGCACAAGTACTTTATTCCATTAATTGCACAAATTATTCTTTTCTGGGTTTTGTTAGCATGGACTTTAGTATCACTTTTTATCCATTCAGTTACCTATATTCTTAACTACCATGCAATGAGCATCTCTGTTGGATAGTACTTGGTTAAAGGACCATTTCACCCAAAATTACAAAAATATATTTTCTCCCTTACTGTACCTTCAGTAGTATCTAACAATGCAAAAAGTTTCAATGTTATTTGATTAGGTTTTGAATCATCTATTTCTGAGATTTCTGCCTCCACCCCAATACAATCGATTTGTAATTGGGGCTCACAGCATTGAGACTTCTAGAAACATTCAACAGCATCTCGTGCAGTGTCCTGGTCTACTCTGGACAAGTCACAGACCTCATTGTTAACCATTATTGTTAAAGCAACATCATGTAAGGTTGTTTTTTAGTGCAATTTGATGTCCCTAAAGTTTCAGAGTGTAATTCACCACTGTCGTAAATAAGGACAGCTGTACATGTGCATTTGTTAAATGCATTACGATCATAGCATGGCGCCAACTTTGCTAACATAGCCAAACATCAAGCAAGTGTGACAACACCTACAATATGTACTATGAGCTCTTACTAGGATTTATTGCTGCTCTTACTAGTATGTATTGTCAGTTGTAGATCTGTATTTGATGCTCTGTTGATACTTCTAAGTTGTTCCTCAAATGTAAGTCGCTTTGGATAAAAGCGTCTGCCAAATGAGTAAATGTAAATGTAAATGTAAACACAAGATATAGCGATATTACTGACTAGTCCAACATAAAGTAGGCCAGCTTTGCATCTGTCTTGCAGCCTTTTATTCCATGAAGCTCTGGCATGTTGCATACTCTTGCAAGACACTCAACATCCTCTTCTGTCTATTTATCTCTGCTAACATTAAGTCCATAGAGTGCGCTAAGCCAGGTTAGGTTGTCCCCTTGGTGGAGAGCAGCGCTGGCATTGTGTCGTCGCTGGCCTCGACCGCCAGCAGCAGCATAATGTTGCTTGAAACTTGGGTGACCAATGTGTTATTTCTGAAGTTTGCTAACATCAACTTGAGATTTATAGCTAGCGGCTAAACCTCTGTCTTTGAAAACTCTGGCTGATTTTGACAATTTTTTTAACATAGCCAAACATCAAGCAAGCGCAACTACGCAAAACATAGCAAGTCAGCTATTAAGTTATAACTTACTAGACCAAAAGATAGAAGGCTAGCTTGGAATCTGTCCTGCATCCATTCAGCTCTTTTAGCTCAACCCAACAAAAAGCCAGTCACTTGCTTTGAGTGTTGATGCCGTAAACCATTACGCTGTTGTCATTATAAATGTCCAATATTACATAGCACAGTGAGCAGAGAGTGGCAATGACAGACTCCATTTACCCTAGTCAGTGTACCATCAAAATGATTTTGAGGCTGTTATTTTAAGATAAAAATACCACATAAAGTTGCTGTAACTGCTTTCTACTGAAGAAACGGTCCCTATGAAATGTGACAGTAATCTTCAGTAACCCAGTTATTGTTTGAAACTTATTGCTGTTGAGCCAAAATGAAACTCTATTTACCTATTATTATTTGGGTGGCAGCAGAAATCTGCTGTTTCTCAAAACCTCCACACATAAAACTGAAACGCTATGCATGGCTCAATTACGATCAGTGGTAAGCAGAAGGGAGAGAAAAAAAATGTTCATTCATATTCCTCACAATTTCCATGGTAAATTTTACTACCACGTTTGTGCGCACAAAGTACAGTCAGCACTTTTATATTCATAAACCCACGAATTTGTTCTTCTCTTATTCATAAATACTCATTCATGCAAAACTAATACATTAATAATTATTTATTATATATTGTTTGAGTGTTGTGTATGGATGACAATTAAGGCCATGTGAAAATTAAAGATTAAAGTGGCAATTTTGAGATTATGATATCAGAATCCTTGACTTGAATTACTTATTTTTCTTCTGACTTTATTCAGAGAAATTTGACTTTTTAACTTCTGAATTATTACTTTTAAATTAATCCTGCTTTTCCTCAAACATTTCCTCAATTTAATAATCTGATAACAAACAAATATTCTTTATTTCATTTGGCCCTAATTATCCTCCACATTTTGTTCCTTTCTGTGATGTTATGTTATTGCACTTGTTACAGCTGTTACAGCTTAAAGCAAATCTCACATTATTCTTTAGTGTCTCACTGAGCACGTGGTCAAACTTTCAAAAAGACCATCTACATCTATTTTTAATATACAATATATACTGACCATTTGTTTTTCATGTAAAATATATACTGACAGTGTGAATCCAGGTGAAAATCATAATCCCAACTTCCATGTGTCTTCCTCTGATTACAAAAATAAGCTTTAAGATAAGCAAAACACAAAATATTTTGTTGTTTGCACTTTACAAGGCCTTTTATGGATGTATTATTATCCTGAACATAATGTGAGGGCTTCATTCTGATTTCTTTTTTGTAGAAATTGTAGAAAGTTGATAAATATGTATTTTTAATGAGCAGGTGCAAATATTCAGTGTTTCACAAGACAAAAAGCTGAAACATTTGAGAAAATGTATTTCTTTATTCTTATATAAATACTTATCATCTTTTGAAATCTTTAGTTTGCTTTGGGGTACCACTGATTTAAAGCCACAAACAGTGTTTTTTGTGGCTAGAAAGATTTGTTCTATGTTATTTTTACATCTTGTAGACTACATGCCGAATTTGAGTTACAGATGGAAAATGTGAATTTTGTGTTTTTTTCCTGAAGAAACATTACTAACTTAGATTTCAGCATAGCAGCACGATGTAATTCTGTGTTTTAATTTTGTGTGGAACGGCTTCCAACATTTGGTTCACTTATTGTGCCTTTAATTTCACATCTGTGTAGGTGGATGTCTCATTTTGGAATGAAACTCTTCAGCTCTTTGTTCTCATGGATGTATCTATACAAATGCAAATAAGATTTTATCCCAACGTTAACACCATGCAGCATGTTGTTCACTTGTTACAAACCTTCACCTCCTTTAAGTCCCTCCCTACATCCTCTAGCTATGATTTTGGAATCAGACATGTTGCCCAGATGCTTTCAATTGAACCAAAAGCCTGTGGGCGGGCATGTTTTTTTCCCCCTCTCCACAGTTTTTGGATGTCTCTGGGGAGTCTGCTGGATTATGGAGGGGATTTCTGTTGGATTTCAGTGAAATAATATTGCATCAACCAATCACAAAGCCCATAGACCTCATGTATCCTTAAGTGGTGTTTATCTGCGTTTTTAACAGTAGACATTTCAGACTGTAAGCTGTGTATAATAGAGTATTGCATCATTTAAGTGAAAAGAGAATGTCTGTGAGGGTATAAGCATTTAAAAACAGTGTTGGCCTACTTTATTATCTAAATGAACAGTCTTAGACAACCTATGAGGCTCTATTGCCTGTGATGAGGTATCCTATAGGAGGCAGATGGTGCCAGCATGAAAATATGACAAGATGAACTTTGTGATACTTGCTGTCACAGTATAAAGGGCAAAGTGATAAAATGACATCTGTTAAAAGCATAGTGGAAAAGTAAGGCAGCAGAGGAGGTAAAACATTTTTACTCAGCAAGCTTAAAAAGATCCCACAAAAGGTTCAGAAAATTAAACACTAAAAGTATACCGTTATACAGCAGCTCTGTGAAGCATTTGAGGTACAGCATTGTGCCAGCATGCTAACATGCTGATGTTAAGGTTGTGTCATTTATAACCATGATCATCACCGTAGTTTAACACGTCAGCACAGTAGCATTGCTAATTAGCACTAAACATAAAGTACAACTGTAGCTGATGGGAATGTCATTAGTTTTGCTGGGATTTTGTCATCAACCAACAAGTCAAATAAAAAATCTGACCTGATGATGGCTCTAGATGAAAAGTTAAGGGGTCACCAAAGTTATTACAATTGATCCTAACAGGAACTATGAATGTGTGTACCTAATTTCATGGAGATCCATCCAATATTTGTTGGCACACATGACTAAAAACCACGAATGTCAACATCATGGTGGCCCTAGTTGAAAAGTCAGAGAATTCATTAAAAGTCATCCTCTGATGACCAAGAACATGTGTTCTAAATTTCTTGGTAATCGTCTTAATAGTATTTGATATTGGACCAAGGCGGTGGCCGATCAACAGACAGACACTGCCATCTCTACAGCCATTCCACTGGGTACAACTATTATAATAACTATTATTATAGTACTAATGCTAACTATTAGTTAGCATTAGTACTATTTACTATTTGAAAAATCTTACTAAAACTGGATTGTGCAGTAACCATGTTTATAAAAAGTTATTCAGGAACAATTTGAAGGTTTAACTGCTGTATTTCTGACCTTTCAAGTGTAACACTATATCTCTTTGTGTATATGTTTTGGGAAGAGAAGTGCAGAACTGCAGGTTGTTTTGTTTATGCCTGACATTCCGCATTAATGCTACATCAGTAGTTGGGAACATCTTGTTCTGAACTGTAGCAGCGAGGCAGATTCCTGCAGTGGGCTGAAATTTATACTGCATGTCTGGACTTGCTGTGCCTTACATAAGAGGTGGATGTAATCTCATCAGACGTGACTAGGCCTTAGAATAACATGGGCGGTTCGTGGGATGGAAGGAGGTCAGAAGCTGGCCCGACTCCAAGCTTTAGTAATGACACACCACAGCAAGAACAGGGCAAGGAGATCTGAAGAAATGCTGCTGGGCTTTTCACACGACACACTGCTTTGGCCAAACGGCATCACTATAGATATATACCCTACTGTATGTCTTATAGGTTTAACATATCTCAGCAAAGTCATATTCAGTCAGGATGTGTTATGTTTAACCCTTACATGGGTCGCTATTTATATGATGCAAATTCTCAAACTGTGGGTAGTGTCTTTATTTTCCTTGAGCACAGAGAGAACCAGGCCTTTTAATTTGTAATTTTCCCTGGTTTATATTTTATTTTTAATATACAGTATGTCATTAAAGATCATATTTTAGACTCCCTAGTCTTCCTGGCATCTAGGCATCTGTTGGGTTTTACTGTTATTGCAAATTTAACATTTCCTCTATGTGTAAATGTTTGCTGTCTCGATAAATTCAGCACAATGTACATTTCCACAGCTGTATTTCCATCAGTACAACAAAGTCATATAACCCTCACCTCTCTGCTGCCCTGACGTTCTCTTTATAACACAAACAATGTTTTCACTCATCAGTGGTGAAAAGTAACTAAATACTTATAATAAAGGGCTGTGATTAAGTACACTTTTGAGGTACCTGTACTTAAACAGTATTTAGATTTTATGTTACTTTATACTTTATTACTTGTTACATTCGAGAGAGAAATCTTGTCCTTTTATGTATTTATTTGTCAGCACTAGTACCAAGTTAGTGAGCAGACGTAGAAAATATATAATCAAGTTGTGAACACTGACCTTTTAAGTTGACATAGTGATCTTGTAAACAGTTGCTTATTTACACAACCAGTTATGGAGCAACATTGACATTCATTTGGGGTCGTGATTCTGGCCAACTAAGTTCAGTATTTACTGTCTTTTAGCTCCACCAACTCCTGTGGGAAATATCTGGCTCCATCCATCCATCCATCCATCCATCCATCCATCCATCCATCCATCATCAACCGCTTATCCTGTGTACAGGGTTGCGGGGGACTGGAGCCAATCCCAGCTTACATTGGGTGAAAGTTGGGGTACACCCTATACAGGTCGCCAGTGGAAAAATCTGGCTCGTAGTTGCTAAATGCTCCACTGGGTTCACCAACTAGTCTCTGATTGTGTCTGTCTGATGTTTGGTGCTGAGCAGGCAGTATATAGTGGGTTTTTAGGTTCAAACAAACACAGAAGGTTTGAGTCCTTTCAATTTCAACTATTTCAAGTTTAAATTTCATCACTTAGGTGTCTACTAGAGTATACTCACGGCATACTTATTTTAACCCAAACCACAATCTTCCTAACCTAACCAACGAGTTACTATATGTTGCCTAAACCTAACCAAACGGGGACCATTTCACAATGTTAACCACATATTTAATATGACTTACAGAAGGTTCTTAAAGTATGGTACGAGTGTCACTGGACTGGTGCTTTCCTAAGGTCAGATATGTCCTTTTGGAGTAATAGACATCTTAACTTGTTTGTTTTTTTGGTATGAATTTGACAATCAGTTGACAAATTGGCACTAAAACTAGGTCTGTTCTGTTTTCAAGAGCACATACATATTTTCTTAATTAATTAAAGAAATTTCAAATATCAGTGTATCAATATTTGAAGTCCTTTGAGGTCCATGTTGGTGTATCAATCGAGAAACTCATCTCATCTCAAACATCTCATCTCTCTCAAATGAGATGTTTGGTGACACATTCCCCACAGGAATGCAGTGGACATGTCAAGGCTGGGTGAGGACACTGTCTCATCAGTGTGTAATTCATTTGAACATTGTGTCCCAGACAGGGTGATGTGTATCTACGTCATAACAGTCCTGAAGACATGTAGGATCTATTTGAGGAGAAAGAGCTCATGGTTTTTGTTTTGGTTGTTAGGTGTCACTAAAACCTGACTCTCCTTGGCTTTAATAATACCTGTACATTATTTGTATGTTTTTTGTGGGTTGAATTCTTTTCTCATGATGTGATATCATGTTTCTACCTAAGTTCTTTGACGTAGGCTCAGCAATCTCACTTAGTCTGTTCTGATGACCTGAATTTGTCTACATGCCTTATCTACATATTTTCCTTATCCTTTTTTCATTTCATCTTTTCTTGTCTCTTTAGAGACATGTCTCTCACATGTTAAGTACAGCCTGCAGGACTTTCCTAAGCATTTTCTGATTTTGGCATTATTTGAATTTGGATCAAAAACATTTCCCACAAAGCGGGTTACCACAGGGATTTGCCAGAGGCTGCTCTTGGTTGTCCCCTCCTTTCACTTTGGTCTTCCCTTTCGATTCCATTATAAATCATTCGGTTTTGTTTCACCTGGCATGCACCATACTTGGAAAAAGTCCCCTTGCCTTCAGTTACTGTAACTGTATTATTTATTCTGCTGGCAGATAATGTTATCACTCAAGGGCTTTTAGATTTCATACAAATCATTTTGTCACCTGTGTTGGTGGCACTTCATATTTCTGTTTACATGTAATTCTGTTGAATTATGTTGAATACATGTTGAGAAGTTAAACCGCTGGAGGTCACAAACAGACTTTTCAAGGGGTGTGTTCTTTAAGGCTGACAACCAGTGTTTCACTGCCTCCCTGGTTGAAAGTTTCAAATCCTCTGATGACACCTAGCATCACTGCTTAAAGACCAACTTAACACCAGCAGCCAAGTAAACTGTGACAAAGTGGGTTTGCTCACCACTTGTCCTTTACAAGTCATTATATACATTACACAGTATTATTTTGTGCAAGTGTTTATTTTTGGAATTTACCATTGTTTGTGCAACAGTGCACCACTCACTATCCTAGATTGTTTGTGTTTGCATTATGTTACAGTTCACAGCTAAGCATACGATAAGTTAAAGTGAACACCCAGTCATAATTTAGTTTCTGTTTCATTTTATTATGTTGCATGTTTGAACATGGCTTAATTGTTTTCCTGTGTTGATACTTACCATTGTTTGTTCCTTTAAACAGTTCCACCATGCAGGACAATTTTTTGGGGGTGGCCCACCAAAGCATTTCCTGTTTTATAGTAATTGTGAGGACATGGACATCACAGGGCCCAGTGTACTGCAGACCACTGTAAATAAAATGATCAACTCTGGGTCTGGGTCAACATCTTCCTAGCCACTCTGGCCAGGCCAACACATTCTCACTCGCCACATACGGATGCTTGGTCAAGAGCCCCTGGCGTCGCTTGTCTGAATCAGAATCAGCTTTATTTGCCAGGCATGTGCGCACATATGAGGAATTTGACTCAGAATTTTTATCCTGATTTTTATCCTTTTGATCCTCCCTGGGTCAGTTGCAACAATAACTATGCAATGTCCGGTTAGACTTTCAAAATAAAATGTTAATATTACGAATATTGCCATTTTGAAACTGTACGTTGTTAAAGTTGTGAAACGCAATTTGGTTAGGTTTAGACAACAAAAGTCCTTGGTTAGGGTTAAAATAACTACATTATGTATGTCAGCTAACTTACGTAAGTTAAGTTACGTTTCTTTCGTAACTTACATAACCTATGTTACTTAAATAAAAACATTTAATGTTGAATTTTTGTTTCACTCGGGACACAGACACCGGTCTCCTGGTTGAAAGTCCGGTTTCTGGCCCTCCATCCACTCCAACCACCTCCTTACTCATTTCTGTTAACCATCCGAAACTGATACTACAGGGTCTCCTAGTTCGGTGAACTATGACGCTATAGAGAAACCCAGTGCATTACAAACCGATGCCAGTGGTGGGAAGGCCTGCCGTGAGGTCTTTGGAGGCGTGCCCAGTACTGTTGCTGTCCCCAAAGGAGAGGCCAGTGTGACAAAGTACCGTCAATACGGTTCAGTATGTGCTCTGGCTGCCATACCAATGACCCTAGCTTGTTGCAGTCAAAGTATAATTTTTTTTACAACCCTGTAAAGTTTTACTTTAATAAGGTGACTTAGCATTAATAACGTTAAGTTCCGTAACTTAACATGTGTGGTCAAGACACACTTTGTGAGTTTTAACTTTGTTTTTTTCCCTAACAGAATTTTCAAATTTGAAGTTCAGTGAACTATCATTTTAATTAACAAGCACACATATCAAATATTACTGACGTTACATTTCATCCCTTGCATATTTCTGACCACTTCAAACCTTCCAAGTAGTTTAAAGTTGAAACTACTCTCACATGTCCCCAGAGTCCGTTTTTTCCGTCTGTTCTCCTCTGTTCTCCACTGTCCTCCCTCCCAGCCCCCTCGCTACATCTCTGTGGCTGTGTGTGGCATGTGGTTTGGATTCCTGCCTAAGGACTATTCACTGTGGAAGAACAAGGCCCCCCAGTATGTTCTGTTTTGCACATTCCTCAGCCCTGACATCAGCCCGGCTGCAGGAAGGACGCTGCCTTAATAGTGAAACAAATGGCTGTGTGCGGGAAGAGGCCCCCCTGACCCAACAGTCTGGCCGGCGGACCCCGGCAGGGAGGGCCCCCGCCATCTCTGACAGCACAAGCCCTCACAACAATGTAATCAAAGGGATGCTTTACATACCACATGTTGTTTTGCAGCATAAATTAGATGGAGATGGCCAACGATCGTTAAGATGGATTATCCCCCCAAAGACCGTCCATATGGAAATTTAGGTCACATGCTGAATGTAAATATTATGCTTTGCAAAATGGCACCGTGAAGGCGACTGAAGATTGACAGCTTGTTTAGTTTTAGTTTCAAGCCTGTAGCATTTTTGTCCTGGATAGACTTTTTAGTCATCTTGTAGCAAAGTATTACACAGTTAAAGCTTAATGTGTGTTAGTACCATTCTCTACATATTAAGTTGTACATTCCAAATTTTTACTTCCAGAGCTACACTATTAACATTCGTTTTATAAACATATTTCTACCTCGGATTCTATAATTCATCCTGAGGGGAACATGAATGAAAACATTTCATGATAATCCAGCCTATAGTTGTCGAGACATTTTTAATCAAAATTGCATATGTCCACCACATGGTGGCGGTTGAAGAAAAAGTAAGTCCCTAGGAGTCATCCTCTGGGAACCATGAATCCTTATAGAACATTTCATGGAAATCTATTTCATTGTGGACCAAAGTGGCGGACCAACAAACCAACATGCCAACCTTTGTTTAAATCAAGTCAGACATGAGAAGAGGGCACAATTATAATCTTTAAATCTAAGGCAAATATGGAAAATAAACTATATCCATTTCAGATATAACACTAAATACAATAATAATAGACTTGATATTGATGACTGAAGGAACCAACCACACACTAATGACTATTTTGCATTAAACATAAACCCTGACCTAAAAGTTTAAACAACTTGGTAAATAATGAAATGGTGTAGAACACAGTTATCTAACCCTTTAACACCCAACCACATTTTGAGGTTGATGATGGCTGAAAAGACAGTAGTTTAATCTAGTGATACATATAATACATGTTCATATTCAAGTAACTGTTTAGAGTTCTATGACTCCTTCAAGGTTCTACACAGTGCTACAATCACAAGGACAACAGTGGGTGGTAAAAAGTAAGTAGGGTGACTCTTGCCTATTTTATTCACTCTAATTCTCCTCATACGTATCATAGATTAATCTTTTGCTCTAAACTTCTTTTCCCTTATATGGCAATCTAAGTGTGCAGTTTCAGACACAGACAGAATGACCTTCAGTTCAGCATTGCCAAAACAGGAGAAGGACTGGTTGGGATTTCAAGATTGTTTATTTTCGTTCCTCAGTACACTGATAACAGAATATTATTAACTCCAGCACAAAAGTGCATGCAACAAAAAGTCATGGTCAAAATGCTACAAGTGCCCTTTTATGGTGACTTTCTACAGATCTCTTGTTCTACTGTAGTTTACTTGCATCGTTTTCAACGTAAGTAATGTCACTTCTACTTAAAGGAGAACTCCGGCCAATTTTTAAGTTAATCTTGATCGTTATACCTTTGTGAGTACTGTCTATAGAAAAAAAACGAACCGGATTGGTGCTTGCA
>JAPMOB010250532.1:0-16894 GCA_029875015.1 Lepomis gibbosus | reverse complement strand
TGTGTGTGTGTGTGTGTGTGTGTGTGTGTGTGTGTGTGTGTGTGTGTGTGTGTGTGTGTGTGTGTGTGTGTGAAGCAGAATGCATGACCTGCCAAATTGGTATACGTGTAATAAAACTGAAATTACTTGATGTGTGTTTGTGCTTGTTTCTGTGTCTAGGAATTAATGTGTCAACCTTGGAAGAGCTCAGAGGTCATGGGCTCGTTGATGAGTTCAGGAGCTCCGTCCATCAGAGCCACAGCAGCCTCCAGGTTATCGTTCATCACAGCAACATGAAGAGCTGTCTCACCAAGAGCACCTGAGTGAGAGGATTACAATTTCACAGAGTCCAACTGGCAATGCACTATCCTGAACTAACAAGTTTAAGTTCACAGTTCAGTCTTACCTCTCTCTAATATATCAGTGGACACACAACTTAGAATTTTCTTGATACAACCAACACTGTTCTCTTTAGCCGCATAGAAGAGAGGACTTTCATTAATACTGAGGCAAGAAGGACAGAAGAAAACAATTGATACATTTACAGGTTACAGGTTAGGCTCTACACCATAATTAATTTAAACATAATCTAATTTACTGTAGAAAGAAGTGGAAAACGGCATCTTCTATGAGTTTCTTACTATTTGGTGTAGGGCAGAAAATTCTCATCCAATATCTCATTCCATCCTTCATTGTTTTGAAGGCAAACCCTCAGTTGGCTCCACCAACGGTTGAGCTTGCTCGGAGCAGATTTGGCCCGACACAGAGTCATTGACACCTGATGGTCGCCTGAAAGAAAGAAGTGAAAGGTGAGATCCACATTAAAGAATGCACAGAAAGCATAGCAGTGAATTTAAAAAAAAAACCCATTAATTCAATTATTCCATCATTTAGGCCTCCAACTTGGATTAGTTGGTAACTATATTGTTCAATTGTATTGTTTTCACAATAAAAACACTGTTAAACACTTTAACAAAAAAGAAGAAAGTATCCCAATCTTACCCTTAAACAGTAAAAGGGAGAAGTGAAATCCCTTTGGCATGACCATTATATATAACCCAGCTATGAAGGAGGAGACATGTGTAGGGATTGGGAATGAATGGGTGGAGAGGGAGAATGAGTGACTACAGGACAGTTAAGACAGAGACATTGAGGCGGTAATGAGCAGCTAGACTTTCACTGCAGGTCACGGATCCCAAAGGGAAGGTTGTGCTTTAAGGTTCGACTCACCGTTGGGCAAGGGACACATTTGTAGCACTGATCTGAAATGATTGGTTGTATTGTGTCACCTTAAAAGTGAAGTGAAAATGAACTAGTCCCTAATCCCAGTATATCTTTGTGTTATCACCAGGTCTATCTGCATTTCACAAACTAACCCTAAAACCTGTATGGCCACTATGAACATTCTGCAACACCATGACAGTCATTGCAGTAGGGTCATTGTTTCTAGTGAACCATTAAGAAACCTGTTGAAAATTGCAAGCATGTAAGTCTGAGCCCGGGTTTGTAATTCAAACCTGATATTAAGGCATGATTGTCCAAATTGCATTATTTCAATTCTTGCATTGCTGGGCAAATTTCTCCAGGTGAAACTGGAATTATTTGGTGGAATAAATGTGGCCATGATGTATGATTTTGCAACATCTTGCATATTGTACACAATTGATTTAACATGTTCAGCACCATTGATGTGTCAACAGGAATGACACAAACGTGGCCACATTTCAAAGACCATAATGATCGTATGGAGGTTAGCCACATTATGTAACTTTACTTTGAAGGCAGATAACAAAGCTAATGGTACACACAATACACACAAGCACAAAGGTGCTTCCATCCATCCATCCATCGTCAGCTGCTTATCCTGCGTGCAGGGTTGCAGGGGGGCTGGAGCCTATCCCAGCTGACATTGGGCGACACCGGTACACCAGTCGCCAGTCCCTTGCAGGCACAAAGGAGCTTAATGATCATAATTAAAACAAAACCATTCCATCAACCAAGTAGACCACTATCATGTTAAGAGGCACATGTAATAAAATTGAAATTGCTTGAAATTGAAATTGTTTGTGCTTGTTTCTTTGTGTGTGAGTTCATGTATGACCTTGGAAGAGCTCGGTGATCATGGGCTCGTTGATGAGTTCAGGAGCTCTGTCCATCAGAGCCACAGCAGCCTCCAGGACATCGTTGAAGTATAATAGGACTATTTCAGCGTGTTCTATGCAAATCAACAATATTCTGTTTTTTCTATATATATAATTCTACACACAATGTGTTTGCATAAGATATGTTTTACCAAAACTAATTTCTATAATGTGTTTTAAACAGTTGAAATATTTTCAATACACTTAGTGGAGTGGAAAATTGAAATACATAAAGTATTTTAACATTGTACTTAAGTAGTACAATACTATATTCCTTTAACCACTGGCTATTTTCTGTGTTTGGAAATGTGATGATCTGGACTATAATTTAAAATAAAGTTCTGAGGGTTTGAACAATGTTTGGCCACATGCCTGTGTAAAAATGACCCAGCAGTTTGACTTTGGGACAATGTGAAGACCAGTTATTATGCTGCAGTCTAATACATTAAAATGCAACACAGAGCTAGGGCGTGAGGCTGGCAGAATCATGTGGGAGTGTGCGTGTAATCTGTCAGTTCAGTTGGCTGTGATACCAGGAAAAGCAGGACATGTGGGAAGCCAGTGAAACCAGTCCTCTAGTGACCATGACTGCTGCTGATCCCAGCAGATCCCAAACAGAGATTTTACAAAAACCTGCTGATCTGTGGATCCTGAACATTATGAAGGTTAGCACTTCAAGGTGAATGATACGTTTTAATTTTTTTACAGCATGAACCTGTAAAATTGCAGTATGTTTTGTCTGTCTGTTTGTTGTCATCAGGCCCCTGTATCAGTCATACAACATAAATTTGCAAATTATTTAAATTTATTTATTAGGATAAACCCCTTGAGATTCACCATCTTGTTTTCGCAGGGGTCCTAATATACATTACAAGCATAACAACACAACAGTGACAAAATAAAGAAATGCAATTCTACATTTGTCAATGTACAGACATAAATGTAAATGCTCTGTATAGCACCTTTCTAGTATTTTTGACCACTCAAAGCACTTTTACACTACATCTGCATTCACACACATTCATACACTGGTGGAACAGCCACCAGGGGCAATTCGGGGTCCAGTATCTTGCCCAAGGACACTTTGACATGCCGGGGATTGAACCGCCAATCTTCCGATTAACAGGCAACCCGCTCTAACTCCTGAGCCCCGGTCGCCCAAACACACACAGACCCACACACACAGAGCAACAACAAAACAAACAAACTTTAAAAACAAAAATACAAAACTGAATATTTAAATATTAATTATAGAAATCTAAAGAATGTCACAACCACTAAATGGTCAAAATGGTCAATACTAAATATGCCACTGAATGTGAGTGGATCACCAGATAATAATACGATTAATTTTTGTATAGACAATGTGACAGCATTCATTACATGACCAGTCCATCGCAAGGTAAGAAGACAGGGTGTGCTTAAACATCCCAAATGATGCTATGGATCTAATATCAGCAGGTAAGTTATTCCAATCTGCTGGGGCTTTAAACACATCCTCCAACTCTAAGTCATCTTTCATTAATTGTTGAATAAATATGAATGTTGTACTGACTGGTCCAATAAAAGCTTTATCAAATTTTTAACACTTTTAAACTTTTTAACACTTTAAATGTTAACTAAGTGGCACTAACTTGTACACAAATATAAAAATGTACTGTAACCTGAGAGCAGCATGTCATTACTGAAATGTCTCAACAATCAA
The DNA here is from genome assembly GCA_029875015.1 of Lepomis gibbosus. Classification (NCBI taxonomy): domain Eukaryota; kingdom Metazoa; phylum Chordata; class Actinopteri; order Centrarchiformes; family Centrarchidae; genus Lepomis; species Lepomis gibbosus. The sequence continues at coordinate 13,069 of JAPMOB010250532.1, read as the reverse complement.
TGGATGGAACTTTTGCACAGCATTCACGGTCCCCAGAGAAGGAAGCCTACTGACTTTAGTGCTCCTCTGACTTTTCCTGTAGTGCCACCATAAGGTTTTCAGTTTTGAGTGAAATGTCTCAACAGTTATCCACAAATTTGGTGCAGACATTCATGTTCTCCAGAAGATGTAGGCTACCTGCAAAACTAACGACATTCCCACCTGCTGAACTTTGTGTTTTGTGTTAGCTAATCTTAACATGCTAATACACTAAAATAACACAGTGAACACAGTAAACATAAAATCTTCTATACATCAGCATGTTAGCATCGGCATTGTGGTGATGTTAGCGTGCCATCATTAGCATTTAGCAGCCTCACAGAGCTGCTAGCATGAACGTATAGTCTTGTCTACCTGTTTGGTTATGCAATTAAAGTATCCTTTTGTTGCATTTGGTGCATACATGAGGGCTGAGCTTTGTCTCTATATGATGGGTCACTTTAATTCAGTGTTAAGTAATCAGCACTTACTTGTACACCTTGGCTACATTACATATTGTTTTCCTGATTGTCTCTTTGTAAGTCACATTTTCATACTTATTGACTGAGATATTACTTTTTCTTTAAGTGAAGTGGCAGGTACAGTACTTGATTGATTATGGTAGATATCACTTTATAAAATAAGACACAAATGCAATATTTTAAATAAAACCATATCATTTATTTTACAAATTTGCACAATTATGGAGTAGTGGAGAACACTCATACAAGTAAACACAGCTAATAATGTGTGTAGCCTGACACACTTGTCTCAAACACACACACACATGCACACACACATACACACAGCGTCATGTACAGCAGCTACCTGATGTACACATCAACACAGCCTCATATATAGCACACACACGTTACAGACACACGGGTAAATACTTACAAAGCATTTCGCCTCCTTCCTTCAAGTGTAAATCAGATCAGATTTTGTCCATCTTTCCCATTTCACACATTCACAATGCTTCAATGACTCAGTGCCTTTAATCTTGCAATCAAACAAAAAGAGGTGAAGTGTGAAATGTACATAAAGGTGGGTGCTGTTCGGTTCTGTCTTCATCACAGACGGATGTTTGTGTTTGCAGCTGAGGTGAAGATTGTAGTATTACAGTACATGAGCTCTGTTGTCGCTGAGAGAGTAAGAGTGAGCTGTACAAACAGGGCTGCTCTCAAACCCTGAATATGTCTTTCAAAGAAGAAAAAACATGGCTTACAGTTTTTAAAAGCATCTTCATGTTTTCGCAATATCATGGCAGTGGTTCATATCTATATTGTGGGCCCCAGGAAGAGTAGCGGATGCATTTTTTTGCATCAGCTAATGGGGATCCTAATAAATCAAATCAAATCTAACCCCAGCATTTGAAATACTGATTTTGGACTTGTGGTTTATAGCATTTTGTTGAAACACTGGACAGACTATAAATTTTCCTGAAAGCTAATGGTAACATCTTAAAATGCGTACCATAGGCTGCTAGGTAGTACACTGTTTTCTTTTTTTGTTAACAGTTTTTAGCATTTTTGGCATTTTAAGTAGAGAGGAAGTGACATAACTTTACAAACAACTCAAAAAATATTACAAAAAGGCTTTGATTGTCTTCACGCAATTCTTTGTGTGGAGAGATCTCCATGAGTGTGTAACCAACAAACATAGTTTCTTTTGTACTCACAGAGGGTAATGAAATTGAAAAGTAGTGGAAGAGAAGGTGAGAGGTAGGATTGCAGATTGGTGAGAAGGGCAACAATAAAGTGAAATCTAGTGAAAAACATTGAGGAATCTTCTCCTTCTCCTCAGCAACTCCCTCACCTCAATTTGACCTGGACCACAGCTCCCATAGCAACAGCTCCACTCTGTTTTTTGTCTTGATTGACTGGCAGGAAGTCCGATCCTCTTTTTCACTCCTTCTGGTTGTAGCGGTGGTTTTATCAAAATACACAGTGGCACTCGATGCTTTTCCTCAGACGAAAGCTTTTTCTCTTTTTGTTTTGGCTTAGTAATGTGCTCCACTGAAATTAATGGTACTGAAACCAGACACAACAAGCAGAGGAATGTGAAAACCACAGAAATCCATGGCACAGGTTGCTGTAGATGGATTTCACACCTCCACCTGCCCCTGTGTCAGATGGGCCCTGAGCTGTTGGGCTGCACTGACGATCTTCCTCTGGTGTCCCAGCAGGTTCACCCCGAGATTCTGGACGTCTCTGAAGGAGAGAGCAGGTGAGTTTAGTTCAACACTTCAGCTTGTTGTGTGCCCTAACTGATATTCTGAAGGACATTACTAGTGGGGTTGCGTGTGTTAAATAAAAGCCGCTGGTCGTTTAGACATTTTATTAATGATCATACTTTGCCCGATTTGTCTCTTTAATACTCTGGCTTATTTAATTTAAGTTTTTCTTTTGGAAAATTTTGTCTCCTCCTCAACTTCAACTAGAAACATTGTGCAAGCTTTAAAAAAATGCCATATACATGGAGTTGTATTTACTTATCGAAGTATTTTGATAAGTAAAAATAAGACACAGTTTATAAAAAAAAACTGTTCTTAATCTAGACAAATATCAAGGTGGCCACCCAAAGCCAAAGACCATCGTGCTAACAACAGGTAATCATCACAGACAACATGCAGTCTGTTTGGATTGATGTCAATGTTGTCTTGGCATAGAAATACAGTTGCAAACTGTGATAAGAAACTCATTCTTGTTTGTACTTTCCAGGAAACTCTGACATCCAAGATTTAATCACTGCCAAAACTGTTTCATTCACAAGGTATTTAAAACAAATCTTAAAGAAAACAAAAAGCTGCCTGAAGGCTAAATATATCTAAAAGTGATGTGCTTTGGAAAAATGTTTGCCAGTAACAGAGAATCACCAGTCTTCTTCTTTTACAGTAATCTGTACTCACTCCATGGTGAGGATGCTGACTCTGTCTAATGTGTCCAGGTGTGCCTGATCGAACTCATCCTGATATCTCTCCATCCGCAGTGCCTTCAACCAATCACTCACTGTTGCCACTGATGATAAGTCTGTGGGGGTGGGGCTGAGCAGCGGCTGAGAGCAGCTTCTGTAAAGGGGGAAATGTCAAAGAAGAGAACATGAGAACCCATAAATATAGCAGATTGTTCATCACCTGCTGCCTCTGATATGTTTTGGACAAGTGCTTGCCAGAAGCTGCTGCCTCACCGAGTTGGCTCTGCCTTGAGGGAGGCAGGGTGCCTGATGAGCCGATCCAAGGAGGACAGGAGTGAGTCGAAGGCTGGCCGGTCCCCTCGATCAGCCTGCCAGCACTGAAGCATCAAAGAGTGGAGGGCTGGGGGGCAGTTGTGGGGGGCAGGGAGACGATACTGGTCTGTTACTGCCTTCATCACCTGTAGCAAGAGTGAGGGAGACATATGTAGGGCAGATGGTGTGAGGAGTCTTGTGTAATTGCCTTACATAAAAGGTCACAAAATGCTGAGGGCTTGTAAGAGTGACTAAGAGAAAATTATGCAAAATCCAGCTGCCTGGCATTTTGTCACCATTTACATGTTAAATAAAGAGGAGGGGGGCAGAGATGAAGTGCATTTATTTAACTAGTTGTCTACAATTTTTAAACAGTGGTATTTTTCTTTAGTTGTGCCTCACTTTAAGACATTACACTTTAGATTTCTTGTTCATAAATGGTCTGTGGCTGTTTTGCAAAATAAGGTTTTACTTGTAAAACATTGAGTGTCATGGTTTTGGAGTTGTTTTTTCCTCTTTTATTTTGAAAGTATCCTTCCTCGTGTGTCTTGTGCCCTTCATCTGTGTTTCCCTGTTTTTGGATTACCTGTTGCCTGATTTCCTGGACTTCTTTTATATCTAGATTATTGCCTGGTCCTCTGTGGATTCATTTGTGTTGGACCTTCATCTGTTTTTCACCCTTCATTAAGAAACACTTTAAAAGTAAACCTGCTCTGCCTGCTGTTCTGTGCTTGGGTCCAAATCCCTTGTTTTCTTGTGTCTGCACTTGGCTCAACATGACAATGAGCTCATAACACATAATTCACTATGTAAAATAGCCACTACACCTTCAACAGGGGAAAACAAATAACAGCAGTAAACCACCAGAGCTGCTGCAACATTACAATATATTAATATAATGCAATACACCAATACAAAAATCTTTTACACCAATAAATACTTGCATTGAATGCAGGACTTTTACTTTTTTCTTTATTCAACAGCTGAAAAAAAATGAGTAGAGAGACAGATAAAGAACAAGATGAAAAGGTCTCTGGCTGGATGTAAACAGTGGACATTATGGTATATTATTACAGTGTAGTAGTTAAACTTGAACTTAAGCAAAGGATTTGAGTGCATTTTCATTACTAACGGATTATGACTTCCTGTGCTCAGGCAAAATTCCTCTACATACTCACTTCTTGATTGCTCATGTCCCAGTATGGACGCTCTCCATATGACATCACTTCCCACATAAGTATGCCGAAGCTCCAAACATCACTAGCTGAGCTGAACTTGCGATGCTGGAAGGCCTCTGGTGCCGTCCACCTCACAGGAATCTTACTACCCTGTTGGAGGAAGGCAGGCAGTGAATAAGTAAACGCTGAACATTTTACACTGGAACACAAATCAGAAGCTTTCAAAAAGCTCAATTTTCCTAATACATACCAGTGAGGCAGTGTACGTAGGTATGTTGTGGTCCAAGCCCCTCATGAGTCGAGACAGACCAAAGTCGGACACTTTACAGACCAGGTTGGAGTTGACCAACACGTTCCTAGCCGCCAGGTCGCGGTGGACAAAATTTCTCTCAGAGAGGTAACGCATCCCTGCACCAATTCCCCTCAGCATCCCAACAAGCTGGAGGATGCTGAACTGGCCCTCGTTCTCCTGAAAGAGTTTGGAGGGCAGGATGGAGAATGGTAGAGGAGAGAAGGAAATGTTTTGGTTTATAGTGAAGTGAACCATGTGTGCAGTCACTCAAAACATGCCAAAGATGGAATAGGTTGACAGCGTGTTGTCTCACCCTGAGGAAGGCGTCTAAGGGCCCGTTCTCCATGAACTCAGTGATGATCCTCTCTGGGGGGCTACGAGTGATCACACCCTCCAACTTTAGTACGTTGGGGTGGTCGAACTGTCCCAGGACCCCTGCTTCACTGAGAAACATCCCCTTCTCTCTGTCGGATGCCCCCCAGCGTAGAGTCTTCACTGCTACCAGCACCTCCCTGCGCCCCAGAGGACGGTAGCGGCCCCGAGAAACTTCCCCAAACTGGGCTGGAGTGGAGAGGAGGTGGAACAGATTTCACACTATTGTTAGTTATCACATAACTGTAATAAAATTGAAAAAATAGAGACTATGAGACCTACCTGCACCAATCACCTCCTCAATCTTGAGATGAGTAGGATCTATCTCACGGGCAAACTCTTTGACAGCCTCACTGGGGTCCTCATAAGTGGATGGGTCCACATAATACTTAACTCCACCTGGAATTAAAAGCCAATTTTAAAAGTCTGGCTTTTCATCCCTTTCTTATCCCTAATTTGTTTTCAGGCAGAATCAATCATTACCTGAAATACATACTTTAAATCTATAAAACATTCTTAGGTTAAAATATTATACAAATTAAATAAAAAGAAACAAAACACACCAAACTTTGTTAATCACAGAGCTAACACCAAATTATGCCTTCGCCCATTGCTTCTTCAGGCTCACACAATGTTGCTGTGCTCGGGAATTTTTTGTCTTCATTTAAAATGTTGTTATAATAGGTTGCTCTTTTGCACAAAGATCTCACTTTAAGAGAAATTAAATCATTTAATTTCACTAAATTGAATTTCAACTAAATTAAATTAAACATATTAATACTCACCTCGGTTACTGATGTACCTCTGGAGTCTGTCACTGTATGGACTCTCCCTCCTCTTACTGCCATGTAAAAAGCAAACTAAATGTGTGAATTTGCTCATGACGTTTTGTGTCTGATCATGTGAATATATCGATAACGTACAGTACCTGCGAAATACCACCACAACCACAATCGCTGCCACCACCAGAAGAAATGCTGCTCCACCCATCACTGACCCAACCAGCAGAGGAAGTCGATTCTGGATCTGCTGCGAATGTTCCTCTGTGGGAGAGAAAAAAATCAGCTGAGACTAATTACAAACATTGATGTTACTGGAACTGAATGGACATCACGTGTTTTTATGAGTACACTCTAAAACCAGCCGTTTTATTTTCACATCTGGAAAACCTGAATTGAATATTCATCTATTCATCTCGCTCATCTACAGAATAGCAGAATAATCAAAGTTAATTGTTCATAGTGAGGCGGTCAACATCACTCTGCTTCTTCTGCAGAGACCATTTGAAACCAAACACAGTAGTCTTCCTGGGTAAAAGTTAAGTCAACTTCTATGTCAGTAGTATACAGTAGGTACATACTGTCTCTCTTCCATGTTCCTAAGATAATTACTTTCAGCTGCAAATAAATTTGTATAACTAGTAATTTGTACATTTGACTGTTATATTGTTTATCTGTCGTCTTACTCTCATAAATGACCTTTTTCTGTACATTATTAATGCCTCCTACCTTATATATTGTAACTTTCACCAGTTCAGTGGTGTGTTAATTGCAGTAATGCACTTTGACTCAAATGGATTTCTCTGGTATTACAGTAAATGAGAGTTGTACCTAGAGGCAGTGTGGTGAAGTAGATGGTGTTGCTGTAGGGGCCGTAGCCTCGCTCATTTCGAGCTCTGATCTGGAAGGCGTAGATGGAGCCGGGAATCAGAGAGTTGACTGTCACCGTGTTGGTCTCACTGTATACGCTCACTGCACTGTCCACATCTGAACCCTGATGGACGCAGAAGAAGGGCGTTTTGTGGTGAATTTAGTCATGTGTCAGTTTGGGATGTGTGTGTGTGAGACTATTCACTGAGTGTACCTTGTCATAGTATCTAAGCTGGTATTCCAGGATGTCTCCATTGGGCCTGTCAGGCTGAGGCCATGAGAGAGTGATGGAGTCTGGGGCTCGGCTCAGCTGGTGCATCATGGGAACTGTACTGGGAACTGTGGAGGAAAACAAGTGGTGAAAGTATTCAGATCCCTACTCAATTAAAATAACTAACATCACACTGTGAAAAAACACTCACAGGTAAAAGTCAGAGTAACATTGGAGACAAGAGATAGCTGGAATTTGAAAGCATCCAATCCAAAAAAATCCCTCCCTCTCCTTTTTTCGGTTTTACTGCTGAAACATTATTGAATGATGTCTGATTAGATTGGATTTGAAGGGCTAAGCCGTAGTTGATTAAAATCATCTGGATCAAGAGATTTTGACTATGGCAATGGACGGACATGCAGATGCTGCAGCCAGTAGCTCCTTTAAACTCTTTCGCTCTCTCTCTAAACTCTATTTAAACTTAAATACTGAAACACATGTTACCTAGGACATCAGGAAAAGGAAGCCGGGGTTCCTCTCCCCCCTGAGAATTACTTCCTGGGTGTACACATGTATGTATGTATATTGTTTATTTTTTTTATTTTATATGTTACCCTACTCTAATCTAGATTCAATTGTGTGTTATATTTTATGTGAATAGCATGAGGGATTACAATATTTCGTTTCATTGTACAACCTTGTCTATAATGATAAACAAATTAATAGAATGATGAGTAAAAAGTACAATATTTGCATCTAAGATGTAGTGGAGAATAAACTTGAGTAAATGTACTTTGTACATATTATGTTCCACCACTGGAGACAACAGATGTATGAAGTTTCCCCTGAGAAGTGATAGTTGATCAGTTAACCTAGTTCTGAAAGCCTCATCATTCCTCAACAATAGAACAGTAAAGCTGTGTTGAAGAAATGGAGACCACAAGGGGGCAGTGTTACAGAACCTGCAGTCGATATTTAGTAGAGCATGAAAGTGGCGTTTTTAATGGAGCACCAAGCAGGATCTAGTTACAGTCATTGTGCTATCTGGCCAGACCAGTTAAAGGGAACTTTCTGGCATTCCTTTCATTTAATCAATAAGCTCTGGCAGCAGACACAAGAAGGTTTTAGATAATTTAGGTTCAGGGAGAGTTCTAATCAATCTTGATCAGTTTCTTGGAAAATTGTATAATGGAGTACTTTGTCTGCACAATACCCCATTCTCCTCTCCTCTCGTCTCCCCACTTGTCTGCTTTCATCTCTTTTTCAGCCTTTTTTTTGTCTTCCCATCTCTCATTTGTCCCTTTCTTCCTCCACAGTGACAATAATGGGACCTGACAGGATATTGTAACCTCAAGCAACCTCCTGTCCAGAGAGCAGGAGCAGAAAAGATGGAGCAGAAAGAGACAGAGAGGGGGGAGATAAACCCCAGACACACATACACACAGTATCTACACAAACATCATCATCAGAGCATCTTTTCTCTTTCATGTCACTGTTTTCACCTCCTCTGTCCAGTGCTCACCTGACTGGCTCGTAGTGAAATTGATGCTTGAGTATCGAGCTGGAAAAGGACTCAAAGCTGAAACCTCATTCATGGCTTGCACCTTTCAATAAGAAGAACACATAAGTTTGACATTTGAAGCTTTTTTCTATTCCACATTTATGACATGTTTTCATGTTTGAGGAACAAATCCTGACACATGCAGGTGTGTCAGTCAGTCAACAAACAATAAATATCTGCCCACTATGAATAAGAAATAAGCTATGATTTAGTTGAGCTACCTCAAGCTAAATAATAAATGTAACTGTGTATTTACTGATGTGGAGCTTACAGAATAATACAGCCTGGAAATGTTTCATCATTCACAGAAATTTCTTTCTACAACAACAACTTCTAACTGGCACCAGTGATTCAGTCCACATATTCACTAGCAACCCAGAATAGCAAGGAGTACAGTTTAATGGAGATTTCCACAGTACCTGTATGAGATAAGTGACTCTGGTCAGCAGGTTGTTGAGGGTGACCTTGGTTTGTTTTAGGTTTGTCTGGGAGGGGCTGAACGTGACACCCTCCCCACACCAGGAGCATGATGTCGGATTGGTGAAGGTAGCTGAGGGGCAGATGCGACATACTACCCCGTACCACACTTCGCTGCGGCCTCCCATGTCCACTGGAGGGCGCCACCTTAAGGACACTCCACCATCGCCGCTCTCATACTCCCAGGACAGAGAGACCGGAGCGGATGGAGGAGCTGTGGAGAGATAGACAGAACGGGTGGGGTTTGACATACATAATGTAAGTGGTAGACACTTAGATGGAAGCATCTGCTAAAAAGTTTAAGATATGAAAGAAGCTGCATGCTGGCAAAAACATTTAACGGAGTAAAGTAATGGAAAGAACTATATAAAGCAGAGTTTGGCAGTGGCACAATTTTAGCAAAGTGAGCAGAGAAACTAAATACGTGGCAGTTTTTCCTGCTGGTGGAATTAAATTCCGCTTAAATTGTGATAAAAAAAGAAATAGGATGATCATGTCACTGACTTCTCGGTTCTCACAGTCTGAGTAAATGAATGACCAATGAGGCCCCTCTGAACACCTCTCAGAGAGCCAGGCATAAACAAACAAATCAACAAAGCTCACTTGTGCAGGCAGAAGAGTTGGCATCATTGGCTGCCCGGTAAAAGCCGCTGCGACATTCACACACACTCGATCCCTCCTGGCTGGTTCTGCTGTTGGAGGGACACACCGAGCATGGAACGGAGACAGAGATGGACTTAAAGTAGCCCACTGGACAAGCTGCAGAGAGAAATGAAGAGACACAAGGAGGGTTGAGCTTCCTTCTCAATTTACAATCAAATAAATAAAGTGATCGGTGCTCACTCTAAGTAAGTGGAGTCCAGTACTGTGCCACATATTGTAGGACCCTGCAATGTTCCAATACTATATAATACTGTCTCTCTCTGCTGGTTTTACCAACTGATTGCTGTAACACATTTTCAGCCAGACAAAAAGAACCAGTCTGACAGAAACACTTTGTGGCAAAGCGAAAGCAAAAGAGTAGGAAGAAAGAGTATTTGGCATTTATCATAAAGCTATAGTATTTCTTTTATCCAGAAACAACAGGGTCAGAAAATAAATTGGAACAAAAGTCAAATTTGAACTAAAACTGCCAGTACTATTTGCAGCTGAAACACATTAAAAAAGTATTAGTCTTAGTATCAGAGCTCAGTTCATTTTTGACCTTGGATACAGCAGTTGACAAAACAATCTTAACCCAAGGTCCACTTATCCAAAACCATATTGACATATGGTCTTCATTAGCAGATGAAGTTTGCTCACTTGTCATAGCAGACATCTTGGTCAAAAGTTTGACAAGAGAGTAAGTGGATTGTTTTGACATCTATTATGTTTGGTTTATGATTATAGATTCACTAGTAAGAGAATGTGTAAATAAGGTGACCATATGAGAATGGGTGAAATTCGAGACGGGACAGGACGGGGGGGGGGGAGCGTGGCTACCGGTACATAGAGAGTCAATGAACATTAACACACGTGAAAATCAAAAACACATCGCTAAAATTTATTATTTCTGTTCATGAAGTCCTCCGTCTGTTTTTAGGAAAAACACAACTGTGGATATGTAGGTAAGTCATGATCTTTTACCTAATTTTTATATTTATTTTATTCATGTCATCAGTGCAGTGTCACATCTGTCTGCACAATGTATGTGTCAGATCTCTCCGCTGTGCCGTGGCTGCATGAACACTTTCCCTGTCCTCACAGCTGTCAATTCCACTAACCACATGAAAACAAAAAGGGGAAAAGAGCATGACAAGTGTTACTTTGTGGCTATAACCTGCAACTCCTGCTGGAGCAAGAGAACTACACAACGATCATTATAATGTTTAATTAGGCTATAAGCAAAACTCATGTTAGGTCTAATTTTTGGGACAAACCGGAAAGGGGTCGGGACAACTGCTCGTAATTCGGGACCGTCCCAGACTTTTCAGGACATCTGGTCACCCTATGTGTAATGAAGCAAATATACAGTATGAATGAAGAAGAAATACATTAAAAACATCAATAAAAAAACACAGAAATTAAATAAACAAAATATTTTACATATCCTTGTTTCAATATAAGCATTCTAGAAAAAAATACTATTTTGAGCCCTAAATAACAACCTTACTAATCTCAGCTGACTGAAAGGCAGAGGTCCATGTATGAACATGCAGTACTGGCAGTATTTCGTGAAATACACAGTTTGTGTACTTCTAATTTGTCCTGTTTTATTGTTTTGGTCTGTTCTGGCCAGGGTAAAGTCAAACACCAGAAACTATTTTGGGTAAAGCATCAATTTTTTGGTTTGGGGTTTCCTTTGAGTCAAAAGTTCATCTAAAACATAGCGGTCTGTTGTTTGTTGTTGGTTTTGTCCAGCATAGTCATTTACTTTTACAGAGGAAGTCTGCAGCAAAGTCAGCAGACACACACACACACAAGTTCAAAATGGCCACACGGACCCTGTCACTGTCTAAAGCAATAGTTTGTCATTTTGGGAAATAGACTTATTGGCTTTCTCGATGAGATGAACAGCTAGCCTAGCTGGTGCCACTATGTTTCATTTTCACACTTTGATTTTTGCACGGATTAAGCAAACAAGTCATAACCAGTTAATTAGTGAGGTTTAAAGTTGCTGGTGGGCAGATTTTGGCGCCTCAGACAGAGCAAAGCTGGCTGTTTCCCCCAGCTTCCAGTCTTCATGCAAAGCTAAGCTAACCGGCTGCTGGCTGTAGCTTAATATTTACCGTAGAGACATAAGAGTTGAATCTAAGATAATAGTAGGGTTGGCTTTGGCCTTACATGTAATGGACAGACATGATACATTTTCTTATCTAACTCTCCACCAGAAGGAGAATGAGCACAGGTGAAACTCGAAAAATTGGCATATTGTGCAAAAGTTCATTTATTTCAGTAATTCAACTTAAAAGGTGAAACTAATATATTATATAGACTCAGTACATGCAAAGTGAGATATTTCAAGCCTTTATTTGATAGAATTTCAATGATTATTGCGCACAGCTTATGAAAACCCCAAATTCAAAATCTCAGAAAATTAGAATATTACATGAAATCAATAAAAAAAGGGATTTTAAATACAGAAATGTCAGCCCTCTGAAAAGTATAATCATGCATATGTACTCAGTTCTATGGTGTTATGGAAGACCAGGATGCTTCAATAGCGGCCTTCAGCTATTCTGCATTGTTCGGTCTCATGTCTTTCATCTTTCTCTTGGCAATGCCCCATAGATTCTCTTTGGGGTTCAGGTCAGGCAAGTTTGCTGGCCAATCAAGCGCAGTAATCCCATGGTCACTGAACCAGGTTTTGCTACTTTTGGCAGTGTGGGCAGGTGCCAAGTCCTGCTGGAAAATGAAGTCAGCATCTCCATAAAGCTCTTCTGCTGAAGGAAGCATAAAGTGCTCTAAAATGTCCTGGTAGATGGCTGCGTTGACTCTGGACTTAATAAAGCACAGTGGACCAACATCAGCAGATGACATGGCTCCCCAAACCAACACAGACTGTGGAACCTTCACACTGGACTTCAAGCATCTTGGATTGTGTGCCTCTCCATTCTTCCTCCAGACTCTGGGACCTTGGTTTCCAAATGAGATGCAAAATTTGCTCTCAACAGAAAAGAGGACTTTGGACCACTGAGAAACAGACCAGTTTTTTTTTTACTTTAGCCCAGGTAAGACGCTTCTGACGTTGTTTGTTGTTCAGGAGCGGCTTGACAAGAGGAATACAACATTTGAAGTCAATGTCCAGGAGCCATCTGTGTGTGGTGGCTCTTGATGCAGTAACTCCAGCCTCAGTCCACTCCTTGTGAAGCTCCCCCACACATGTGAATGGCCTTTTCCTGACAATACTCTCCAGGCTACGGTCATCCCTGCAGCTTGTGCACCTTTTTCTTCCACACTTTTCCCTTCCAATTAACTTTCTATTAATGTGCCTTGATACAGCACTTTGAGAATATCCAACTTCTTCTGCAATTACCTTTTGAGGCTTTCCCTCCTTGTGGAGGGTGTCAATGATGGTTTTCTGCACAACTGTCAGGTCAGCAGTCT